>JXSR01S000140.1:40375-72019 GCA_000969725.1 Ophiothrix spiculata
TAGCAAGTTGTCAAACAAATTTGAGAAAGAAACAAGAAACATATGTAAGAAGTTCATTTCGTTCAATTATTGCCGACAAAATTCCTAAAACATTGCGCATTCGCCGATAGGGGTAGCGATATTTAGTCAATTTTCTCCAATCTTTTTGCATTCAGTATCTTGGTATCTGGAACATTACGTGACTGCTTGGTGGGTTAATGCGACATACATGTTGACATTGTAATAAATTTATGTCGACATGAAAAAATGGTCTCGACGACAGCACTAATATGTGTTACACTATATGGTGAAGTACCCAACTATATTTGTGTTATGTTTGATCAATTATCAAAATTGTCAACAGCCATGTTCCCACCACCATCTTTGTTTGATTCATCTCACACAGAGAATATCAGATTTAATCCCAAAACCATGAAATATATGGACAAACACAATTAAGGCTTCGGTTATAACATTGTTATTCTGTATTTTTTGACTAGATAAAGATGTTTTCTTATAACATTTACATGACATGAGCAGATTTGCTTAATTTCAGACAAATCTGAAAAAGACGGCAAGGAGAAGAAGGATTCCAGCTCTTCACGGCCTTTGGCTCCTTTCAATCGACCTCAGCAGACTGCATCTTCTTCCAGTACCAAGTCTGTAGCAAGATATTCAGGTCCAGGTAATGCTCTTCTTTTGTTTTTTTCGTGCTCTAAACAGAGCATGTATTTCTCTTGCAGACAAAAAAAAAAGACAGGACATTAAAGGCACATGATAATTTTATTGGATTGTTATCTTTTTAGACCAGATCAAAGGTTTTTAGTTGATTGTTTTTGAGAGATCACTGTCATTTAGGTCGTAAAATAGCCATTATTCCATCAAGAAGGATTCTTGTCAGGTGCAGCCTAGGAGTCTTCATTTGTGGCTGTCCACCACAATCGAGCCAACAAGTTGGTCTCTATTTATTTTCAATTTTTCACAAAGACCATGCTATTCATTTTCCCTTTTTCACAAGACCATGCTATTCATCTTCCCTTTTTCACAAAGACCATGCTATGAGACTTTTAAAAGACTCCCCAATGAACATCATTCATCATTCACTAGTAGAAGTTACGATTGTTGTGGCGCAAACCTTGCCACAAAATGACTGCTACATGTGTCTTTATTAAATGGTATTTATCAGTCAACAAAATGGCAGTAATGAAGCTTGAAAACATTTATATCGAGCAAAGACTCAACAAGTATGATCCTCAATAAAAGATTATATGCTTGATTAAATTTGTGTTCAGGATAAACTAAACAAATGTTTTGGTTGTCAAAGGCTTAACTTACATATTTTTTTGATATCAGTACTGTCTTGATACAGCTGAGATCAAAAAAAAATGTTTGTTTGTCCATAAAGGCTCCTGAAATGCTAGGGTCGGTAGGTCTAGGCTTTTTTTTTTTGATTTGAAGACTTTCTCAGTGAATATTTGTATATTTTTGTATGAAAAATCCTGAAATAAGAGTTGGAAAATAAAATAAAAACTTTATAAAGCTCACGGTCGGGCCAAATTTTGACGGTCGGTCGAGGACAAACAAACTTTTTTTTTTTTTTGGGGGGGGGGCCCTAAGCTTCTATCAACTGATAGGTTTTGAGCTACGACATTTGTTTATATTTTCACCTGTAGCACAAAATAAAGTTTGCTGACTTAACAGCTAGTTAGTAATGGGCATTCACATTTAGATCTTATTTCCTATTTTTAAGGTAAATGTCAATCATCTTCTATGAGACTATGAGATGATAATAACTTTTGGCAGCTGCTACCCGCACATGACCCCATTGTACCTTAAAGAGAATAGAACTGGGTTCATACTTGTTGTATATAAATGCATGGACCATGTTCTCAGTGGGTGTTTTAACCTTTTCCTGTCATAGAGCATATGCGGTACGCCCTAAATTACTGCCAGCTCAGGCGTAGGGCATATGGGGTACGCCCTAACTAACACTATAGTGTAACTAATTTCATTACCTCTTACCTTCCAAAACACTATCATAGGCAATGTATACAATTCAGAAAGGTCTATTATGCTGATGTTTCATTGAATTATGTAGAATATTTCTAAAGATAAATTTAATTTACTTAGAAGTCAGTTTACAGGTCAAATGCCTTCCGTCTGTGGCGGAAAAAGTGGTACGACTGAAAAGGGTTAAGCTTGTCAAAAGATAAATCTCAAAATGCAACACCACATGCATCAATGCAAACCTAGATGAGAAAAGATGAACTATCGTTGCGTTTTCATATTGTCTGCTGTCGCAATCCATTTTCATTTTAAGTATGAATTCACCTGCTGTGACTGGTTTTGTTTGGTGGAAATTATTGGAAACACATCCAATCAAAATGGTAACAATTCGGCTTAACTTTGCTGAGAAATACCCCCGTAGTCCAACGGTTTGTGGTGAATTTGCTTGGTATTACAGCATAGCACTCATCAATAAAAAAATGTTACCATAAATTTTAATTTTCATGTGATTGCAAGAAAGTCAATCTGCAATAGCTGCCATTTTTCATAAATTTGATTGCACACTGTTTAATCTCCAGTCTTGGGTCAGTGTGGTTTTTGAAATGGTTCTTCAGGTGACTGTGTCGCCTGAAGAAGAACCATATCAAGAACCACTGACATAAGGCAGGGATATTTTGAGAGATTTTTCACATTATTGTGACAAGGTGTTAAATAAATATAACTTAGGGCAGCCATTGCAGATACGACTTTCTTGCACTCACATGACGAAATGTGGTATGTTTTTCAATCTGCTTATCATTACTACTCCTCAGTAAGATATTAGTTGGAGTTGATCTTGAGGAAAGCATGACATTATTGAATGTTATAAAGACACCAATGTATTTACCATTTTTGTAATAAGTCTGTAATCCTATTTCTCCTTTCAGTATCAAGCAAGAAGAGGCAAGTTGTTGCCATGACGGCAGATGAGAGGAGGGATATACTGGAGGCGAGAGACAAAGTCATCCGACAAGGTCAGTCGGTTGTAATATAAGAGATTGTGTTAAGGATATTGAATGGGATTTTATTAATATAAAGTGTTTTGTACAGGCAGAGTGCAGTCAAACTTTACTGATGTTGAACATAATAATGGAATTTATTACATAACTTAGGCTTGGCGTCCAAAGACATTCGCTCGGCCGAGTGACATTCGCTCTTGATACTCGCTGAGAGCGAATGTCGCTCTTATTGCGCAAACATAATTTCAATTGATGAAAGCATATGTTGTAGTGCTATGATAATTTAATAAACAAACCATATAATATTCAGAGCGAACTTCGCTCCAATTCAATCTGAAGTGTAGTGAATGTTGCTTCCTGTTGGAGCGAAGTTTTCTTGGTAGGGTAAGCGAATGTGACTCGGGTGAGCGAATGTCTTTGGATTTTAATTTTTCAGTTATATGTTTAGTTTTTTCTGCAATTTCTTTAGCCTTGTTTTTACAAATTTTGGCCAAAACAATCTTACTTTGATGAATGTTGTACCTGAAATAGTACTCAGCAATACACCTTCCTGAATTTGATGTACCCTTCACCGCCTCCAATCCAAGCTCCAATATATTTGAAATTATCTACTTCCTATCTGTTCCATTGGCGGATTTTAAAATAATCTTGCTCACACCTAGGAACTGGTATAATGTACCTTGAGGTATTCAGGGTCAAAATTGAGATAATATAATTATTTGGAATACTTACTTGGAATACTTGGTCGATTAGTCCTCTTTGCTGAACTCTCAATTTCTTCTTAAATGTAGCCACATTTGGTGCAGAAATAGCATGATCTGGCAGGTTGTTCCATGGGGTGACCACTCTATTGCAAAAGAAGTGGCCTGCTAATTTGGTTCTGGTACGCCTGAGGAACAGCTTGTTTGAATGTCCCCTAAGCTCTTTGTGGGAAGGGTGAAATACTTTTCGGCAGGAATCTTATAAAAATTGTTTATGTATTTCAGCAGAGATGTCAGTTTTCAGGAAATTTCCTGATTTCAGGAAATTTTGCTTAGTTTATCCTGTAAAAAAGAATAGGGATATACCTACTTTCAGGAAATTTACAAGCATTTCAGGAAATTTTGGTAACACTGACTGGCATCTCTGTGTTTGTATGCTTCTACTAAATCAGTCTTTCTTCTTCTTTCTGCCAAATTCTCCACATTACAAGCTTCATTACATAGGCGTAAGCAATGTTTCTGCACCTTCTCTAACATATTTATATTTTATATTTTATAAATGATAAATAAATCAAATACTGGAACTTACATTTGCAACTATGCGACGTTGTGACCATAACCAATGGTCTTCAACAGGCATCTGATTCCTGGGGATGATCACGTGACAGACGGCTAGTGACGTCACAAAGTGCCCGGTCCCACACGTGAGATAAGCAGTAGCATAGACCCCCCTTTTTATTGAGGGTTGGGTTCTCAATCCAATTCAATTTGTAATTGATGTCACATGATCATCCCCAGGAATCAGATGCCTGTTGAAGACCATTGGTTATGGTCACAACGTCGCATAGTTGCAAATGTAAGTTCCAGTATTTGATTTATTTATCATTTATATTTACTACAACTGGATGAATAGAACATACATCTTCATATATTTATATTTTCTTTGGTTGAGGTGGCTCCTAACAGGTGACACATATTCCAAGGATGGTCGGATAAGAGAATTATAGAGTATATTCACTTTCTCCTTGTCGAATCCGGTGAAACATTTACGGAACATGGCAATCTTCTGTTGAGCCTTCTTGACAATATCTTGGATGTGCTTAGTCGGGGATAAAGAATTGCAGACTTAACTCTCAAGTCTTTTTGATCTTTAGAATCTTTTTTTGAAATTCAGAATAAACTTAAACTTTTGATGATTTTTTTCCTCTCAAAACAGGTCATGGTAGGAAGCAATCAGATCTAGCCACAGCAAGAGCCACGAAAGGAACATGTTCCGATATGTGTCCTGAGAAGGAGCGCTATGTGAGAGTGGTTCAGCGCAGAGTTAGTGCATATGAGACCTTGAGAGCACAGGATCAGGTAAACATGATTTGGGCTCATTTTCATCTAGATGTATATATGATCATGTGAATGCAATAATATCCTATCTGCAATAACGGCCATACCATGTCACTAAAATGTAGAAAATACTTAAAAAGTTTAATGGTTCCTCAGATGTCACCATTTCAAGAGACAAGACCGGATACTGATATAGTGTGAAAAGCAGGACGTTAGCTATTGTACTTAGACATTCTTGCATTCACATGATGATAATTATTTGCTTATCATATTTATAAGCATAGTTGAAATATCAGTCTCTCTAATTCTACTATAGAAACATCTTCATTTGACAAAAACATTTATTTTTTTGTTATTTTGTACTATTTGCTTATGTTCTATGTAATACCCACCATTATTTTTGTAACTGAAAACATTAGACAATTAATTTACTTGTGCATTGCCATGGACTTTTTTTAATTATTATAAGAAAGTGCTGGGATTGTTGCAAGTGACAGCTTTTCAGAATGAAAATTCTTCCAATCGACTAACATATCAATACCCTGATTGTAGTATCAACAAGACATGGCATCAAACTCCATTGGCGTTAAACAGGTTCAAACAAAGTCAAATTCTATAGTCATGACTTGACTTTTGGTAAAACATATTCTCATTATAACATTTTTAATCTTGAATTTGTTTTCAATTTTCCCTGTTTTTTGATGAGAAAATATTAGAGCAACTAAGGTTGGAACCAAAGACTTAATGGATTAAAAGATTGGTTGTTATTCCATTTTTTGTTGCTGCATTTTTGTCATTGTTATTTTCTGGTGCTTATGTTCTTACAGATCCATCATCCATTTGCAGTGAAGGAGTACAGCAGGTCATCAGCAGATCAGGTTGGTATAGTTACTGAAGTTATTTTGTAATAATAATCTAAGAGTTTATATGTAATGACTAACCCCAAAAAGGGGGACTTTGCGACAAAACACTTTACAAGAAACTGGTGAAAACAGGCAGCAAAAAATAAAGAAAATAATAAGAATTTTCAGCAGATTTTCTGTTATAAAATTTGATCGCCTTGATCAATTTCAACATGTAGGGTGTCAGTTTAAAGCTTAGAAAATGCAGCAACAGATGAAATGATAAAATAAAAATTGATATAATTTGCAAAGTTCCCCCTTTCGGGGTGAGCCATCACATATTTTCCACATGAGACTTGCATGGCCTAGCAGTATAAGTCCAATCATTGAGCACTGAGCGTCATGGGTATGAATCCGATGGTATTGTGTGTAGTGTCCTTGAGCAAGATACTTGCCCTCATGTGCTCTTTAACACATCATTATCATTTAGAGGTCTTTTTAAACACCCACCTGGAGACACCAAACAGGTTCCCATAGTTTTAACATACAAATTGGCCTTGTACTGAGTGACATTTTCTTGCTTATAAAGCGACTGGTCACCTCAAACTTGGTGTTAATTCAAAGATAAAGACCTTATCTCTTCAAATGACAAGAAAATAAACTATGTTAACCACTAATTATTCAAGCTACTGGTCGTCAAATTTATACATGATTTTTTTGCACCCACCCATGCCAGTGAAACATTGCATCCGCCACCCTTAATGCAAGTTCTCTAAAATATTTTAAAATTTCATTAAAAGTGGTACTTACAATTTTTTTAAGTCATTGCTTACATTGAAGATCCCCAATTAGAATTATAATCAAATTTCATGAAAATAATTGATTTAAATGTTTTCTGACTCTAAAATGAAAAAGGTATCACTTTTTTTAAGGGGGCGTCTGGCTTCCTATAGTTCAAATGTCCTCAGCTATGCCAAGTTATTGTGGGTCCTTCATATGCTACTCATCAGCTTCAATAAAATTTTATAAAGTGAATGAAGTTTCCTTCAGGAATTGAATCAAATATGTGACAACATGTAAATTCCTTACTACAGTTGCAGTATGCTATGAACTGACGGTAATTCATATATGTGACCCATCATATCGAAAGGTACCTTAAGGGTTCCAAAAAAGGAAATCTTCTGAAAGATTATATTTCAAGCTTTAAAATGACATCTTGCTTTTGGTTATTGGATGTTCGATTGCAAAGTTATATCCAAATTGGTAAAAGGCATCGGGCTGATTCAGAAAATTATAGTTCTGAGAAAATAAAGTTTAAAGTTTCTGTACTGATAAAACTTGAATGGAGAAAGGATTTTTATATAGTTTTTTTAAACAATTGTCTTACGTTTTGGATGTTGGAACCTGATTAATATGAAAGAATACACTTCAAAGGCAACGTTTCTGATGAAATTAGAAATTCGACCTTGGACGTGATTTTTGACTATGCTCAGCTTCAATCATGGCCTGTATCTCGTAATTTACAATGCCAACCTTAAGGTACCTTCCGATATGACGGGTCACATATTTATTTGTTGCAGGAGGAACCTCTGCCCCATGAACTCCGCCCTGTCGGCGTCCTAATGATGACCATGAACTATCTGATGAATAACATCATGAATCGTGGCGAGGAGGAAGCACGCTGGGCCGACTGGTTCGACTTCTTGTGGAATCGAACCAGGGCTATTAGGAAGGATATTACACAGCAGCATTTGGGTGACACAACCGCTGTGGAATTGATGGAGAAATGCGCAAGGTATGATGAATTCACAGCAGTAATTTACTTGAGAGTACCAGGGATGTTCAATAAGGCACTGGAGCGTAATTAGGCCAGCCAAACCCTGGCCACAGCATTATTTTTAAAGATGGCGGCCGTAGGCTTGATTATGCACCTGTAAATAATTTCAAAACATGTAATGAATATTTTACAATGGTCGCCATTTTAGAAAATTAAGGCTATGGCCTGGTTACGGCCGGCTGCAAGTTGTGGCCTAATTTTGCTCTAAGTTTGTTGCCTGAAGTAGAAGATGACGAGCTATTTCATTTTTATTTATATGCAGTTCAACTTAGTTGATGAATATTGGTAAAGTTTCAAGGAAATATCTGCTTGCCTGTCAGATGTTCTAAAGTTTAAAAATAAGCATTAAAAGCAATCAAAATAACAATTGTGATACCAAGACCACTCACGTCCATCTCTTCTTGTGACATTTTGAAATCTTCAGCCTAAATCTTTTTATGCTACTTGAAGGAGTAATTTTTCTTCAGTTTTCAAGGTCAAAAAAAATCTCAGAATTAAACCTCTAACTTATAAGTTTTAAGTTTCAGTAAAAGAAACATGAAAGCAGATATTTATTTGAAAATTTCCAAATATCCATCAAATATCCATAACAGCATAATAACAAAGTATAGCTTATCTCCTCAAGCCACAGACTTATTGTACACCCCTCGTACTTACCAATTGTAACCCATTGCATTGAGCACTAGCAGTTGCTTAAGGTTGGTGTCAACCCATCAATATGGAAAAAATTGTGCTCTGTTACTCAGCAAAGAAAAATAAATCCCATGTAAAAGTATACATTTCTACAGGGTGTCCCAATAAAAACGCAACAAACTTGGAACTTTTCTTTTGAGAGAACAGAGCACAATTGTGAGCAAACGTTATAATAATTTAATATAGTAGACCATTGACTTTCACAAGATTTTAGTTTTGTTTAATTTGGATTTCTGAATCAAAAGTTATTGCACATTTTGTAAAGACCCGAAAAATCTTGATGGTCCGATTTGTAAATCTGTAATGATTCACCTCTGTTGATGTAATGGGGCACACGTTGAATGGAAATTGCTAAAAACATCACATGATTAGAAGAAGCATCCCGTGAACCCATTTCATGACATAAGGGCTCGATTTAATGAGGATCTGCTGATATTAAGCAGGCTGTTGCGTCTGGTTGAGTCTACCTGTTGTGTCCCCTTGACGTGCCAGGTGAACCACTAACTTACTTGAGTTCTTAAACTCCTCTGGCTTCATTTTTTTTTTTGTGATTTCTGTAAAGGACTTGTGAATAACAGTATTATTGGTTGACATCTTTCATTAGAATACTGTTTTTGGTAGCAATTGTATCCTAAATCACGACTTTTGATTGGCTTAGAGCGTTTTGTTGCACACCCATCGCTTTATTTAGTAAGGAAACAATAAATACGTCATGAACGACTTACTAAATATTCATATATATGGATACTTATGTTTATGGATATCAATACGTCAGAATTGATAGCAGTTAATCATACATTAGCATCAGTATTTTATCGGGGAATCATAATACAACTGTTAGGCCTGAAACATTTAAAAACGAATATATCCAAATTGAGGAAGATGGAGTAAAAAAATCGCATCATTTGGAGGAAAAAAATGGGGTCAAAACAAGTCATCCTGGTGCTCATGGTGTGCTGATAGAGATAAGAAGTGCATACATTTTGGTTGGCAGGAATTGACTGATTTTCAGAGCTGTTATGAGGGAATTAAGAAATGGGTGTTATACCACAGCCACATGTATAGATTCTCATAATGATATTTTTGTACATGCTGTAGGGGTAAATGTTTTGTTATTTTCTCAATTTGATGTCATTATTTTTTATTCACTATAGATTCCATATCTACTGTGCACATCGCCTATGTGATCAGGATCGAGCCGTATTTGATCCAAAGATCAACAACGAGAACTTAACGAAGTGCCTTCAATCCTTGAAGCAATTTTACCATGACCTTGCGGATGAGGATATCTTTTGCCCAAGTGAAGCGGAATTCAGGGCATATGATGTACTGCTGAATCTCAATGAGGGAGATATCCTAAGGTAGGTGAACATTATTGTATATGGTGAGTCCCCACCAGTGTTCCCGCTAAGGATTTTGACTTTGCGCAAAAGCGACATAAAAGAAAAAAAAATACATCTCGCCATTGGATCACCTCAAAAATGAGAGTAATTTTGAATATAATCTGAATAAAACTGAAATAAGTGAACGTTGTGTATAACCAAAACCCTATTTTTGACTTTTTGTTTAAGGAACCCCTTGCGCCAGTTTTTTGAGCTTCTGCGCAAATTTTGTGACATACAGCCTTAACGGGAAACACTGGTCCCCACCTAGCTCATTTAGATATGGTACTGTACACATGTATATTTATATTCTTTTATTCTTAATGAGAAAAAAAAAGAGAATTTTAAAGCACCAAATAGTCCACTTCATACAGCCGTACTTGAAAGGTTCACCTGCCCCTTAAAAGTTATTTTCTCCGCCATTCCCGCCGAAACAAGTTTCAAAAGTTTACTACAAAAGAGACACTGTACGGATGTCCGTCCGGATGGATGTCAGTCAGTATGGGATGTGTATACAAAAAAAAAATGTTAACCCACTACATGATTTTATTATTAGTTATTCCCTGTTTGTTCATGCAATACGAGAAAATATTAATGGTTTGGGTTTGTATCACACTAGGCTGAAAGCTCGAGTGTGATACGAACCCAAACCATTAATATTTTTCATATTGCATGAGAACAAACAGGGGATAACAAAAGAAATCACTCGGTACACACGTACATTGATGGCAAAGACTTGAAAATGCCAGGGAAAATGCTTTGAAAATGGTTATTTTTATATTTTTTATAACATTGCAATCAATTTTAGATTTGTAGTTTCCCTGACTTGATTGACAACCATGCGTATCGTTTCTATCGGCATCACGTAGTGCAACGTGTTGCAGCTGGTCTTGCATGCATAACAACGACCGGACTGATGTAGACCAGTAAGGTCAAAATTAATGGGGTTGTACCTTTCTTTGATAAATATATATAGTGCCACATGCTTAAAATGGTTGGCCTAATGTATATTTTTTCTGTCAGAGACATAAATTTTACGGGTTCAGCAAGAAAAACACATTATGATATATAATATGATATAACTTTCAGTCGGTATCCACTTTGGAATTTGGGAACAGAGACTACCCAATTAATATGGTCTCTGGGCATGTTGTGCATGGTCCATTTTCAAAGCACTCTTATCTGGTTACATAAGCTGTGTAAAAGTGTTGCTGATTTGTATAATTTCAACAATGTTATCAATATCAAATGTTTGTTCACCTTTGAGGCCCGTCGCACTTAATGTTTAGTTTCCTGTTTCCGCCCGCCCAAAATATCCAAAATTCCCAAGTAATTCATTATTTGAGATGGTTTCACTATTTGTTAATATTTAAAAGACAATAGGCAAAGTATTTATGGCTCAAAATAACAGGCATCTCCAAAATGTTGATATAAAACACTTTTCATGGGGTCCAATATTCTTCAGCTTTCTTCTATCGATTCATGACCCTTGCCCTAGGAATGATCGGAACCCAAGGGGGAACTCGCACAACTCTGCAATGTAGACCTATAGTCCCTATGTGCTGAATTATCTATGGGACCTACACCTTGCTATACTCATTGTACCATTGTTTTATCCCCCGGGGGGGGGGGGTATCCTGGGACCATAAAACCTACAAAAAAACAATGGCATATTAAATGTTATAATAGGCATATCATTGCACTGGAAAAAATGGTCCAAATTTGACTCATGATGTTGCGTTTTCAGGCTTTTCTTTTATACCATTTATTCATTTTAGAGACCATATTTTAGTCGTATGCATGTTTCATATCATGTCTAGAACTCGCCTTGTTGTTATTTTTTATTACAACTTTGTGTGAGATAATATCATCCATTAATAATATGATTATACAATCCTTGACTTGAGTATTTTGCTAACAGCCCGCAATGAAAAAAATGTATACCCCCTTGCCTGTTTAGACTATGCTTAATTACGGATGCTTGAAATTGCATCAGTGGTGTTAATGGATTTCACAAGCCGATAGAATTTTCAAAATCGAAGACTTTCGTTCCTACCATGGTATTGATTATATTATCATCATAAGTCTGTGTAAGAATATAGGCGTGACACAAGGTCATATGTTTTGCAAAATGCTATTAATTATAATACGACAAGAAGCGAGTTTAGACGAAAAGGGACGATCAGACCACATGGTAAATAATCGAAAAATCCCGAGTGGATATATCTTTAAAATGTTCAGATTAAAAGAAAACTAGTCTGTGCATCATTTTATTCTGTGTCTGAATTGAAAATAGACATCGTATTTGATCTGAATTTCCCATCTTTAATATGTTGCACAGACCAAATGTTGAGGTTTTGTCGGTTCATTTTTCCATAGACATCTTAGAAAAAGGCGAAAAGATTGAAGTGAAGTGAGTGAAAATAAAATTCAACATTTGAAGAGTGACATTATATTTTCAGCATATTATCCGTGAATTATTTGTAAGTTCTGCAAACTTAATTTAGGAATTTTTTCATTGTTTAATGTTTAGTTTCTTCGTAAAAAAATAAAACATGAAAAATCAGTCCGTCGATATTTTCCGTATTTGAAACCGGAAGTGGTTTCATTATGACAAATATTGCCTTAAATATAGAATTAAACATCGCGAAAAACATTTCTAGATATTAACATTCCAGGGCAGTGTGCCTTATCATTTAACACATGAGTGCCTCCCCAGGAGCGTATAGCGAATATCGTATACCGTATACCCATGCGTATACTTCTATGTGATCGCAGCCTAAGTGTCAAATTTCAGCTGAATCGGTCAAACAGTTTTGATTTTATGAGCTATTTTGTATTTCAGAGCATTACTGTGCAAAAATGATTTAATGGTTATCATAATAAGACATATATTCATATATATCTACAAAACAGAACATAACTCAGCCATGAAATTTTACATGAGTTTTCAAAAAATTTGAGCAACATTTTGGCACCAAAATCTCAAAAAGTTTGAAAAAACGTTGAGGCAATCGGACCATGCTCCTTTTTTTTATATGTTGTCATTTTTTTTTAGTTTTGATGTTCCCTAGAACAAATACAAAATTGGCTGAGCAACTCTTTTTGAAAGATATTCAGGTTATTCTTTATAAGTAATAGACAATTTTGATGCAGTTGAGCCCTTCTTGAAAGTAGAACCAAAGGTTTTAACACTGACAGTTCTGTATGTCAAGGGCAACATTTGAACTTCTTCAGTCTCAGATGGATCCATTCTTTTTTGCCCAATCATATACTGTGGTGAGGGGGGCTCAATTTCTTATATATTTTATCAATATTCTATATACTCAAAAGGTATGTTTTTATATTTCACATATTATGCTCAAAATGTAATAGTGAGCTTTTAAAATACATTACTAACAAAACAATAAGGTTATTTTTTTCAAAAATACATCTATTTCAGTATAAAGTATTTAGAATATAATTGTCATAAACAATGTGGTCAACATCCATGCAGACACACACAATCACACAAACTTGCTTGTAGTACACTCAAACTCTGAACTAAAATAGAATAAAAAAATGATATAATAAAGACATTTCATTTGAATTAGTAAAAACGTTCCTATTGTTGAAAATGATACAAACTGATAGTGAAAATTGTGGAAAATGTATAAGAACAGAGGTAGACTTATTAGTATTGGAATGTCAACAGACTGTCTTTATAACGAAAGTTAATCATTAACGAATAACTCCTGATTAATAATAAATGATATGATCATTAACAAATATATATCTCCTGATTGATTATAAATGATAATGAAAGTTAATCATTGACAAGTAACTCCTGATTACTAAGACACGATAATGAAAGGTAATCATTAACAAATATCACCTGATCAATAATAAATGATGTGATCATTAACACAGAACAGCCTAACAACAAGAAAATTAAAAAAAACGGGAACGGGTAAAAATTTCAAGGCTTTTCCCAAATTGTGTCAAATTCTGGTAATACAAAATTCGACTGTCAGTGATGGGGGCGTTATATCAGCATCCGGTATTTTAAAATTTTGCCTTCATGGTGTACTTTTATCATCATTTTGTGTTAGAAGAGATCAAAATATATTGAGAAAAGGCAGTGTTGAAGCAACCAGTTGCTTTATTATTGAGTTCTCGGGTGTTTTTAGTAATCCATTTTAGGAAGTCAATGGCACCATCAGTGTTCCTGCTAAGGCCGTATAACACCCTATTGGTGCAGGAGCCTGTTAAATTGGCGCAACAGGTTTCTAAAATATATGAGAATGATGCCTTTTCTTGCTTTATTTTGCCATATTCAGTCTCAGCTAGGAATTTAACATAAGCTATTCTTCAACATTATCAAAAGTGGTCGAATTGGTGCAAGCTCAAAAACACTGACACTGATTATGATTGTACTATACAATAAAGACTTTAGTGTACACAGTGATTTCTGTGTAAATTCTGTTTATTGAAAAGCCATCCATTTAAATTGTTACAAACATTCAAAAGAGCACAGTACTACTGATTAACAGTTGAAATACCGGGTACATACAAACTTTCTGTTAAAAGACAGATAATTCTTGAGAAATCACCATTACTATAATGTACAGTATATAATTTGTCGAATACATTTTATGCTGAAGGTCAATAGTTATGTAGAAGTTTATACAAATGTTACACAATATTAACTGGAAATAAGGAACTAAATTTTATATACACACACAGAAGTCTTTGTTGTAGTCTCTTTTGACATTTAAGTTTTCAATTTGACTACAATACATTTTGTTTTATACAAAACAGTTCTCATATTTCAAAAAAGGAATGAAAAATAATGGTAAATGAAACTGATAATAGTACAAGTATAAAAATAATAATTGTATATATAGTTGTTGGATTTAATTTGTGAATGCGTGTTTATAGCAAAGTACGCAGTGGTCCCTGACGCAAGCGTATATTTTCAAGGTTGTTTAGTTCGCGTGTACGCACAAGGCTCTTAGTACGCGTTCACGAATTAAATCCAACAACAATAAGTTTTATTGCTTTCTTCATAAAATAAAGCAGACGTGTCTAAAATGCACTTATTTAATATAAACTCTGCATCATAAGTTCTTACCCATGATTTTGACACACCTGCAGATGAAATAAATGAACGTTTTTCTGGTAATTTTTGGCACACCAACCAAGTCTCATCAATTTGTAGTCATGATCAGAATGTATCAAGTTCTTTAACATGTGATACTGATTTGCAAAGAACGAATGATTTTAAAATTTAAAAAGAAAATCAAATGTTGTAAATTGATTAATTACACGCAGAGAACCATTATCAGTACAGGGCCAGTGGTAACTGTTAATACGGTATCAAACGTGTCAGTAATGCTACCATGTGCCGTCACGATGAATTGAATAGCCCGCGCTGTGGAGCGAATCCTAATGTTATTGATCCCAGCTAGTCACGGTAGGCAGTTATGGTGTTTGCAGTTTTACCCTCAGTGTGTCGTTCAGGTATTTACAACAATTGAATTCAGAGGTAAATTTTTAAAATCATCCGTTCTTTGCAAATCGGTATCGCATGTTATAAAACTTGATACATTATGAATACAAATTGATGAGACTTGGTCAATGTGCCAAAAATTACAAGAAAAACATTAATTTAATTCATCTGCAGGCGTGTTGAAATCATGGGAAAGAACTTATGACGCGGAGCTTAGATACACACAAACACGTGCATCACAACTTTTCAGGTTGTAACTTCAACAGGAACAAGTGATTTTTTTTAAATAAATTAATTTTTATGGTGCTAGAAATGCATTTTGTGCATATTAAGATAGAATTGTGGCATTATATAGTACATATTTCAGGCAGTACACTTTAAAGAAATTGTTTCAAATACTTTTTTGTACAAATAATATACAATTCAGCTGCAAAGTAAACTAAAATGGTCATACAATATACTCACAGTCAACATTCATACACAATCACACACACACACATGTTATTTACAGTTTACTAAATATGTAATCCAAAAACCAGAAAGTTTTTTGAATTTGTATAGGACTTTCTATAAAAACAACATAAAGATTGTCCTATTGAAGTCATACATATATAGACAAATAAAAGTCTATTTTGGGTGTTGTTTTTGTTTGTTTTGTTTCTTGATGAGGTAGATTAAATATTAATATCAAAATTATGACTTTATGTGTCAAAAGGACATTTTTGTTATAAATAAAAAAAAAAAAAGTAATCAAATTAAACTTTTCCAGCATATGTCATACGGCATTTGTGACCCATCATATCTATAGGTACCATAACCCTAACTCTCGCACGCTTAAATACAGTCTTAAGTCCGAATATGTCATAAAAAATCTTAGGTTCCCTCCGGTTCCCCCTGGGATTCGAACCCCTGACCCTCGCTATCCTGATCCAATGTCCAGCTATGGCAAGCCACCAAGCGTGGCCTGCCTCGGCAGCAATTCCCTGACCATTTATATCAGCCGTCTGTGACATATTTGGATATAGGCTAATTCTTGATTTCTTACTGTAGTACTTTGTAGTATATAGGTGGGTAAGAGATGCATAGAGAGGTACTATCTAAAAATTGAATGGAGAGGGGATATTTATTGTGGATTTTATTACATTTCTTCAATGTTTTGGATGTTTGATTGACATGATTCTATACCCGTGAAAGGTAATATTTCTAATTAAATTAAAAATGCGACCAAGGATGCGATTTTTTGACTTTGCGCAGCTTCAATGGCCAATGGATATGATACAAAACATTTATGATTTGATACCTGAATTTTGAATACCACTCTTACACAAAAGTTCTTAAATAAGATCAAGGTAATTTTCCAAATCTCAAGAAAAAGATGGTTTAACAACTACTGGCAAACTTTTTCAGGACACTAGAACCAGGGCCAACTTTCTAAAAAACTACCCTCAGTTCACAGCAATTTGACCTGAACCAGGATAATTATTGAAGGATTAGGGCAGTTCTCCCTTATTGCTCCCCTTGAAATGGTTTGGTGGTATCATTTCTTGAGACATGACAGCATAGGTCAAAAATTAAATTAAATGTTACTTATATTGTGATAGGTGTAAGCTAATACGCCTATGTGACTAAGACTTTGCTAATAAAATGTAAATGTCAGGCTCCCACTAATTACACAAATTTTTGACTACAATACATTTTGATCCCCTCTATATCTATGTACTATTAATATCTCTTGTTATGTGTTTTTTTTCTTATCTCACTATAGGCCATAGGCCGAGTGTTATACAAACCAAAATCAGTAATTTCAATATTGCGTGAGAACAACCAGATTTACAGATTTATCACTCAGTAGACATAAATTCTCATAAATTGTGAAGTTATGTTCTTTTCAAAGAAAAAAATTGGAATCTTATTTTATTTACTTTCCAAACTTGATCAAATGGCTCTCTGCACAATAAATAGTTCTGAACCATTTATGCATTTATAACTGTGTGCTTTGTTGTTCGATCAAAATATTTTCAGTATCATAAGACTTGTAACAGAGGCATATAACACAATTTTTTTTGTATAAACAAGTAGAATTTTGGATCACAAAAGATTTTTGAAATCTTATGAGTGATACAGAAACATCCTTTTTTCTATAATTGAAAATTGCTGTATTCATATCTACGTTACTGAGTGATAATTTCTACTTGTTATCACTGCTATATTGTGTTATGTATCTGAATAAATTTGATCAAAATTCATCCTTGTAGAAAATATCAGATCAACATCTGTACTGAATGATAGACATTTATATTCTTATTAACATTCTGGGCCATTCAGGTTGTTTCAGACTACATATTCTGTTATTCTGTCATGTATATCATTGGCAAGCAAAACATATTTTGCTCATTTGCATTTACTGACAAAAATGCAATCTATCTGTAATTGTGACATGCAAATATGACACAGTTATTATTTTGTATGCTTGTTACAAAATTTTCTAGCAATGACTAGAGAATATTTTCACAAGTCATACACATACAACCAATGTCCCTAAAAATGGTGCAAAGTTATTAGTGTTATGGAGAAGCATATACATATGTAAAGATGTTTGTAGATATATTTACAAAGTACACATAAAAATCATTTGTAAAGTATTTACAAAACAATTTGTACATTTGAAAAAAACATTCGTATAGTATTTACAAAGCATTTTGTGAAATGTTAAATGTACTTTATGATTTGATCCGTGGGAGGTGTCTTCACAAAATTTTGTATGTGTATGTGCCTAGATGCTTTTTGAGCAAATTTCCAAAATACATCAAATTTTAACAAATTGGACGCATTCACCTATGACAAAATCCACCCCCGTTGCTATACGAAAATTTGTGAAATACCACCCCAAAAGGCAGGCACTAAGGCACATATACGTATACTATGTCAATGTCAGTACCCCGTGCGGCCTTGAGAGTAGGAGATGTTTTCAGATAGCCCCTCATAATGCCTTGGTGTGTGTTGGAATTGAAAAAAAAAATACTGAGTACTGATAAATCCCCAGGAGGCTGAGAAGAAGGTCCTACTGTGAAGCCTTATATTCTCAGCTGTGCAAAAATGATGTGATCAAACTATGTGGAATTTGTTTTCGGCATTGTGTTTTTATCAATTCTGATTTATTTTGATAATTTATATTTTATCACTTTCTTATCATTTACTAAGTACGTGTTATCACAATAGTTCAAGTCATGAACCTGTATATGATCAAAGATTACTGCCCGACAGATATTTTTGTTTATAATTACTGATTTTTGTTTGTTCAGAGACCTGGGTTGTTGATAATGGTTTTCATTTGCAAACAATATCGTTCAATGATTATGTATGCTAGATAAGCATCACATGATCAGTTTATTTTCATTTTGTTTTTATCTCTTTATAAATACAAACAAGATACAATACAATCAGAATATATTTGAAATCACTATAGTTGAAGCACCTGGTTAAAAGAAGAGAACAATATTCATTTTGATTTTTTCTCATTTCATGGAAATTATAATACAGATACAATACAGGATACATAGTTTGATTACAAGTAATTTACATTCAAAGACTTTTCTAAAAGACACTTGATTACATATAAAATAAACACAACATTCACCCAAGGTAAATTTATACAAACATATAAATGGCAGTGACAGATTTCAAAGTTGAAAAATGAAAGAAATTAAATTCAGCCAAAACAAACTTGTGCTCTACAGTAAAGGTAGACAAACTAAACATATAAAAAAATGCTAATTTTTCCCTAACTGATTTCTAAGGACTTTTTTGTATGTTTTCCTAAAAATCTCTTTGCTTAATTGAGAACCCTAGAACCAAAAGGGGGTTAAGTCACATTAAGTACAAACTGAGAAAATGGCACAAACATCATATCATTTGTGTTGTCTTGAATGGTATTGCTGTATCTCGCAGTGACTCTTACACATGCTCTGATCATCTAATTACTACAAAACTTGTACAGAATGTAGAAATGAGAATTCTGTAGCAGGAAATTGACGCAACTCAATTTTCAAGATTTTGTGACTTAACCCCCTTTTAGTTCTAGGGTCCTCAATTTGTACACGAGATTACAAGTTTGTGGGTCATTTGTGGCAGCTAATGTTTATGAATATTCCTTACTTGAATGCTAATGTAAATGACCAATTTTGTTTCCCTTGTTTATTTTTTGTTTATTTATTTTTGTATTTTCACATACATTCTTTAAGCACAAATTGGGTTATTGTGGATGTTTATCATATTATTCTGAGCACAGAAGGGGTTATTGTTTAGCAGGTGTGGAATGGGACACCTGCAGGTAGTGAGTTGTACATCAGGGAGGGGAATGGGAGGGCTGGGTGTGTCAGGTTGGGGATAAGGTGTAGGAGAAGGTATGGGAAAGCTGGGTATTTCTGTTTGGGGAGGGGATGCAGGGGTATTATGTGCAATCATTGGAACAAAATTGGGATGGATTTGATGATTTTGATTCACACTGGTTGTTTGTATGTGTGCAGCATATGGGTTGTTTGTGTACGCAACATGGGCAACATCGGGTAGCTGAGCCTTTGCATTGTGGTTCGTATGATTGGAATTGGAGGGTGAGGAATGGTTTGGATGTATGGATGAATGAGGAACATAGGTGGGATGGTGTGATGAAGTTGTTTGGATGAATGAAAAACTCTCATTGCCACTGTTTGGACTCTCAGGGGTTGTTGGCAGTGATTCTATATTAGTGGAAATAGTGCTTTCTGAACCTCCTACTTGCTCATACAATCCATCAGGAGCCTGACGGTTCATTGTATTTGGATTTGAGCGCTTTCTCTTGCGGTCCCATCTACATTTAACAATTAACAAAAGTATAATCATAATGACAATGACAGTAGTTGCGGCTAAAATAGTGATTGCTGCAAACTTAATAGTATTGTTAGAATATTTTGGGTTGTTGCGAGCTGAAATCTCGGTGTCATTTTGAGAAGTATCATTTGTCAGTATAGCTGAGTAAGTTACCAATTCAGGAATAACACCATTTATTTCACTCACAACGCTAATTGTACTCACAAGGTCAACATCATGTTGTAGCATGGTAGTACTATCGCGCGGCATTTTGAGAATGACTGTCTTGGCTGGTTGGGCATTTGTTGGCGATGGATAAATGATTTTGTCACATGATAGAGTTTCGTTTGCCATGATGTCTCGTACAAGCATTCCTGCGAAAGCTGATGGCGTTGTGCAAGTAGCAGGCTCCATAACTTCAGAATGAAGTTCGTACCAAATAAGAAGGCCATTGATGTCGCTACAGCTGCAATTAAGTGGATTATTACGTAGGATAATGTTTGAAATGGTGAGAATGCCTGATGAGAAATTTGCCACAGATTTTATTGAGTTATTGCGCATATCAAGCGTTTCAAGATTATGAAGGTGACCAATATCTATGGCACCTTTTTCAATGGTATGGATATCATTAAATGAGAGGGTGAGGCGTGTTATAATAAGCATGTTGTTGAAAAGGCCATTAGGGAGGACTGTGAGGCTATTTTGCTTAATATCCAAATACTCTAATCGGATCAGTCCTTGGAACGTATCACTTGAGAGGCTTTTCAGACGATTATTGGCCAGGGTCAGAATCTGAAGATTCTGAAGTTCCTTAAAGAGATTTGATGGAAGCGTAACTAAGGAATTGTCACTTAGGAACAACCTCAGCAGAGCTTTCATATCATCAAAGGCATTCGGTTGGATTATCTCCAATTGTGCCAGATTCAGATAGAGTTGCCTCAGATCTGTCAAACCTGCAAGTGCTTCACTCAGAATTATCCGGATTGGGTTGTTCTGAAGAAAGAGCTGCTGGAGGGAACCACATTCTGCAAAAGCCCTTGGAGTGATGTTCCTAATTTGGTTTCCATCCAAGTAAAGATATTTTAGATTTTTATACTTGGACAGTGATGTTGGCCCAATATACTGCAAGTCATTTTTTCGTAGATCGAGGTACTCTGCGCTGCTGCATTGTGGCGGGATCTTGACCAGGTCTTTGTTCTTGCAATCTGCGTAGTCTGCGGAGGGTTCATAAGCGCAACGAGTTTTGTTACAGAAATTATACTGGTTCAGTTCTTCTCCGATGGCGAGAAAGATGAAACATGTTTCTCCAATGAGGATTGGCACACCAATTAGGATGCAGAATCTCATGGTGTTTTGTCGGTAGTACTTCCACTGTCAATATTGTCAAAGATACGAATCAAAGTTGATGTCTGGATTCTGAAAATGAAAAGAAAGGTGAACATTTTGTTCAAATTTGATATTCAATTAAAAAAAAACCATTTGATCATTAAAACTATAATGCTGGTTGCAGAGTGGGTGTCAACTTTTTGGATTAAGCTGTTGCTGATGACCACGCCCTTAAAATTCAGAAGCAGTGGAGTTTGTATTAAGGCCTGTCGAGGTGATGAATCGTTGTGAAAATGTGAATTCACTGCAACTGTTTGTGACATTCAAATTTTTGAACAAAAACCTAACTGGTACAGTGGAACCTCGTTAACACAAAATCTGTTAGCACAAAAACCCTGATAACACAAAATGAAAATTAGGTTCCAAGTACTGATTTCCTATGTGAATTCAGTTGGATAACACAAACTAAACTCTTTGATTACTTCAAAAGAGAGATTGGCACTCAGTACCTTTGATCAGCAGGATATATTTAGACATCGGGTATTTCCATTGCGTCATTTTGTGATACACATACATAAAGAGTGATTATCCTTCTGTTTTGATTCAAAAATTCCTGTAGCATCTGCTACCCATTGGAATGCTTGTTACAACTGATCCACATGTCTTTTTTTTATAAATAAGAACTTATTGTCAACTTTGGAAATCCAACAATATTTTCATAATTTGCCAGGTTGACATTTATCATGATATTGTCTTTAAGAAACTCAGCTTCTCATAGTTACTAATTTCAACCAAAAATAGAAATGACTCATTTTCATCATACATGCATAATAATGTTGTTTTTATTCAGCTTTCTGTAGTAAATCAATAAGAAAATCAATTATTTTTTATTATGCTTTGTTCATTTCACAATTCTTGCACATGACTGAGGGATGTTGTTTCACTTTGAACTTGGGAATAATAGACTAACAGTTATGAATTGGAAAATCCCAGGTTCTCAAAATAAATAAATGCATTGTGTGTAAATTGTAAACAACCTCATAATGCATGTGTGTAGTCATAGGAGATATATCTGCCCTACAAAGTAAGAACATAGTATGTGCATTTATAAAGCATAGCAGATACTTCCATTAAACATGCAATTCACTTCAATCCACTCCCATGCTAAAAGGTTGTATTTACACATGTTTGATATAGTAGATATCAATATTAAAGATATAGACGGGAATTGATCGTCTGCTCATTTGTGTAGAATTTTTCCAAGGGAAAAGGAAGTAGCTTGCGATATATCTGCAGTGCACATACTGTACTTTTACTTTGTGGGGCAGATATACTCTGAATGAGACCTTCATAGGGGATACTTTTATAAGAGTTCAGTGGTGAGGCCTTTTTGTGTGTTTCTAATGAATCCCAATCATTTGATCATCACTGTTTTAAGTTTTACCACAGATGAATGACTGTGCAGAGGATTTGTATATGTATTGTCAAATTTTTGGTTCAGTATATGATTCCAGTTTTTATGAGCAAGAATACAATTTAAGGTGTCTGGTCCATGATAGATCTGACTGAAATTTGCTAGTAAAAATTGGCATAAATAATATTTTATTTATGTAGAACTGATTTTTAAAATAAGAATTAGGGGTCACCAGACTCGTTTTTGCATGCGATTCAGTTTAAAAATGGCATTTTTTTGAGCTTTTTGGGAAAAATTAGTACAGGGGAGCTTTTTGGGAAAAATTAGTACAGGGGTCTATGGGAAATGTGGCAAAAGTGATATTATTTAGTGTTGATTCAAAAACTTCCCACTGAAATTTGGTGTCTATTTTTTCACAAAATTTGCGCAAAAGTATGTTCTTTCAATTAAGAAAATAAAAAATTGGGGGTCACTGACCTATTTTTCACAAAAAATGAAAAAAAAAATTGGGCTTCAAAACACTATTCTGCATATACTGCGCATGCATGTTGCTGAATTGTGAAATCAAAACAAGTGTGTACCAATACGTGTGGACCTTAAATGCTACTATAATCCCAAACTTTCTATGTGGTGCCCCCCCCCCCCCCCCCCCCCCCTCATACAAACATATGACAAATACCATTTAGATACCCAGGTAATAAATCAATGTTTTTATGGTTATCTTGTCATTGCATCAAGTAAACCAATTGTATGTATCTATCAAGTCTATTTTCAATTATACTCATGTTCATGTTCACCTGACCTGAAACCCGATTTACAGGACAAATTGTTAAATGATCTATCATGGTCGTTGATTATCACCTAAACTCAGAAAGTTTATTCAATAGGCCTATATAGAAAGGATAAGAAAGATATATTTGACAAAAGTAGAAATAACATAAAAGAAATTAAAAAAAACACACCAGACAATGGTAAATTAGTGTTGATTCTTCAATATTTTTCAGAACCGGGTATATATCACCAAAAATCAAAGCGTTTGATTATGCATTCTTCTTTTGAAGGAAATGAAAAACATTCTTTGAAATTTTGAGAATTTGAAACTGGAATTACAAAATTCGGGAGATGTTTGCTGGGATATATAACGTTTTTGACACGTTTACTTATATCGCTCATAAACATTTCCTTTGTATGCTGGTATATCCAAAGTATTTCCCATCCGTTGGTGCCTCCCCTTAAAAAAACACCCTTCCAGTATGAATTTTACGTTGAAAGTCTGGTCAATAATAGAGCATGTAAAAAAGGACCAAAATACAAAAAAAAATGAAAGTCGGAAGAACCGTTTCAAAATGGCGGCCGAACAAACATTTTTCATGCCGCGTCAAAAAATTTCCCGCCAAAATTACAAGGAAAATTTAGCCACATAAAAATCATTAAAGTAATAAATTGCGATAAGATATCAAAACTTTGATTCAACCTGTATTAGCCTATGTATGGTCTTATGGCCTTAACATTTTTATTTTCACAATACACATGTTTCTAAATCTCCACTTTCCTATAATTTGCACGCGATCCAATTGGCACCTCAACCACCATGCACCTCAACCACCTGATCCATCTTCAATCCTTTTTCAGGTATAACTTAGTAATCAAAATCATGAAAACTTCCCTTCTTCAGATAAATAACGTATAGATAGACCTGTCATATTGTACCAAACTTACTCCAATAAATAAATAGGTTTTAACAAAAATACACAGATTTTCACCAATCTTGAAGGTAATATGTAATAGATCCATGAATTTGATGGATCTACTTCTGATGCAACTTGCAAGCCCATAAGGAGCATTTGTCCTTGGGCTCTATTTTGCTAATAAAGTTACCTGCACTTGTGCAGGCAATATAAAAAACTACCTGCACAAAATGAAAGTAACTTGCTGTGCCTTGGTGCACATGCAAACACAACAAAAATACACATTCGGCGTACCCAGGTAAATATAAATCAATATTGTTATGCCTATAATTATAATGTTATTCCATTCCAATTGTGTTGGTCTATCAAGTTTATATTCAAATATATATTCATGTTCATAAACTTTATTCAACGGACCTGAAACTGGATTAACAGGATCAAAGTTTCCCAGGTATTATTGATTTGAACAAATGTTATATCTATCATGGTCGTTGAGTATCCTTTAAACTCAGAATTTCAAGTGAGTTCAATAGGCCTAAATAGAAAGAACAAGAAATATATATTTGAAAAAAAATGAAGTAAAAGAAATAAAAAAAAAAACAACAATGGTAGACTTGAATCTTCAACATTTTTTAGGTCTGGGTATATATCACCAAAAAATCAAAGCATTTGATTTATTCTTTTTTTGATAATGTTTTGGACATTTATCAGTCATGCTTTTTTTCTTGTGTAAACCACTTTTAAATAATCAGCACTATCAGATTTTTCGTCAAATTTTGTTTTAGAAAATATCCTTTAGCAAGTATGTCAGCCCAGTCGAAAGATATGCCATTTTAAAGTTTTTGAGTGTATATGCATTTAACCACATAAAGTCATTATTAAAGTAATAAATTGCAGTAAGATGTCAAAACTTTGATTCAACCTGTATTAGATATGTATTTTCTTGAACTATATACAAAATATTATGGCCTTATCAGTTTTATTTTTCACAATACACATGTTTATAAATCTCCACTTTCCTAAAATTTTGCATGTAATCCATTTGGCTCCTCAACCACCGTGCACCTCAACCACCTGATCCATCTTCAATCCTTTTTATTTTAATTTAAGTATAACTTAAGTAATCATAATCATGAAAATGTCCCTTCTTAGATATAAACAGAGTATAGATAGACTTTTCATATGGTACCAAACTTACCCCAATATATTTAAGCAGTTTTAGCAAAAATACATATTTTTCACCAATTCTGAAGGCAATATGTAACAGATCCATGAATTTGATAAAGCTACTGCAAGCCCACAAGGAGTGTTTATACTTTGGCTATAGTTTGCTGTCTGTTCCTCACTGGCCCATATGAGCAAATGTTGAAAACCCCTGATTTAAGATAGCATGAGCCTGTACTAGTACATGAAATTCACAGAATTGCCATTGCATGATAATGTTCATATGCATTTCCCAACATGCACTGCTTTCTGCAACTATTAAGAAATCAAATGTGATTGTCCCTAGTTCTCACAGTAATTTGAGACAATATTGGTAAGAAAAACGGTGATTTTGTGCATTCATGCGGCAGTGGGAGCAGGGCTGTTAATTGAGATACAACAAACAGAATTGTCATTGCATGATTTATCCCAGTACAGCTCCCAGCATGCACTGTTTCTAGCAACTATTAAGAAACTTAAATATAATTGTCATTGTTTTCGCAGTAATTTGAGACAATATTGGTAAGAAAAACAACAACAGTGATTTTGTACATTTTGACATACATGTGGCAGTGGGGCAGGGGTGTTGATTGAGATACAACAAACTGAATTGAAATTGCATGATGTGTTTCTGTGCAGCTCCCAGCATGCATTGTCATCTTGCAACATATGAATCTATGATATCATTGTGTTTTAATCATATTTCTGGCATTGTAGATTTCAAAAAACAAAACAAAAAAAGGAATTTATCCATTTTTGCATATATACAGCATGAGTCAAAATGAAGTTGACCGAGATTCAAAACTGTATAACAAAAGATCTATTGATATTTAAAACAATTGTTTAGCCTTTTGGAAATGTGCAGAATCTTCTGCTTATTCTAAAAAAGAATGAAGCAAATCGGTTAATCCTAAGAGAAGTTATGCCTGTTTTAGTAAAAAAACTCATTTTACAAGCTGTCCACGGAATTGATGTGCGAACAAAATGCAAAGTAAGTACTTCAGCTATGCAGTCACCTGTTACTAATTCCGTGTCTTTCTTCGGCCAAGATTGATGCAGTTTGGGACTTTAATTCGATGACCTACGTCATTTTGTTGTCGGCAAAGAATATTCTAAGCAAAATATTCTATACGATAGTGGAATCTGGACTGGGCCTTATAGAGTTATCAACCCAAATTAATTGCACATAATGTAAATGTTTCCTGTCATATGGGTACAAAATGTCTTCCAAAATCCAAAAATATCCTAAATAGGGCGAAGTAAAATTGTTTCAAAAGTTACTAATTTTGAACGCAATGTGATAACAATGCTGCAAACGTGAATAAATGTGAAAGACATGTTTGCATGGGCTTTTTTGATAATAATTAGGAACTAAAATACAAAAATCATGTTTTAATGTTATATAAATATATCCTTAACCATTTCACTGCTGTACTATACCAAGTTAATGATATAAGTAACAATCTGTGAAACTCCTCTGAATTTCAAATCAAAAGTTACCTTAAAATAATACAAGCATGTAATAAAAAGGTGATGGCATCAAAGTAACCACAGTTTGAAAAAAATATAGTTTAGACACTAGTATATAAAATGAAAAACGTACATATAGACTCTTACATGTAAACAAGTTGAAATTCATGTTTACCTTTTGTGTGTTTATATCGTAGCTGGTTCCAGTTGTCTATGTTTCAATTATGTTGGCAGTCCAAGTTTCTTGAGCTGTATCATCTGTACTTGAATCACATCCAGATAGTTTATAATCAGAGATTTGACTGCACAAAAGTGTCTTGAATAAGGCATATCCAGAAAATGTTTCTTGGTTTTTGGTACCATAAGTACAGATTGTGTGAAAAATGTGCACATGTGGATGTTGTTATATAGATGCTTGTAGTATTATATGATGATGATGATGATGCTATGTTATTTCATTTGTAATCCTGGATCCTCATCCATGCATGCAAAAACTGTTACATGTTTTTGCGAGTTGTCCTGCTTCTCTCAAGATTTTTGCCAGAACAAAACTTGAGGATTATTTCAAGGGCCCAGCCAGCCAGGTATATGAAACCCTGGTTCTGACAACAACAGCTCTGTCTGATCTGTGAAGTTAAACTTTTGACATGATTGAATATATAGTGTAAAGACAATGTTGGCTCTGTACCAAATTCATATCCTGTTGGCGCCCAAAATTATAGATCAACGGCTCACACGCTGGGACTTTTTTAAATAATGCTAAAATTGTGGCAATACTTGTGAATGTCAATACTTTTGAATGTCAATAGATCGGCCTATATAAAGGGATGGGTAAAGCCCAAAGGGTACATTGTACAGTCAGGGTTGCAGTAGGATTTAAATAGCTCAGACAAATTTAGAAAGAGTAGGTGATAGGCAGTGATGTGCACGTAGAAAGTAAGTAAATGGAAAATAAATGGGAAATGCACAGGGCAATTGTGCATAGAAAGAGTAGGTGATAGCCAGTGATGTGAATGTAGAAAGTAAGTAAATGGAAAATAAATGAAAAAATGCACAGGACAATTGTGCAATTGGTTAATATCTTACTTAAAAAATGATAAATAAACATGAAACTTTTACATACGTAGAAAATACACTGGAAAAGTGTGTATTTTGTGCTTTACTAATATCACACATTTTTTTCATTTCAGTGAAGCAATGCCAGTGAAAATTAGGAATCTCTGGTTTAGGCCTTGCATTTGTAATACTTGGTGTGTTTTAATTCTTACATGAGTTCAATTCTGTAGGCTTGTTTATTTATTCACATAACCCTAACCCCACTGAATCTCACAATATCCCATTCCACAAAGTTAAGAAATTCGCCAAAGTCCAAAAACATCATAGATCCGAGTTAGCTATGATCACGAAATCACTGCCATGGCAGCAACTGCTCAGTGGCTTGACATAGTGATGACTGGATTGGGGTGCGAGAGGTTCGATCCAGGTGAAAATCTACCAGTATTGACTTGCAGATTTCCAAGGAGCTTGAAGTAGTGCCAAAGGGAAGTTTGATTACTGTGCAGCGCTGTGATCTGAGGATACTTTTATAAGTGTTTTGTTTCTGTTATTCATGTTAATCATTCAACTCCAGTTGTGTAGATTACTTTATTTAAAGACTAATTAATATAAAGAAATCAATAATGTATGAAAGTGTATTTAAATCTTGGCATCCTTTACAAGACCTGAGAAATGAACTTTTTACTTGAAGCTCTTTTGACATATGTTTCCATAACACTAAAAGGTGCTAAAAAGACATTATTTTAAGATGAGTACCCTCAAGGGTTAAGCTCATAAACTGAATTTAGGAGTGTGCCACATCATTTTCACAAATTTTCTGAAATTTTTATTTTTTGATGAAAATACACTCCTGACATTATTTTAAGATGAGCGCCCTCAAGGGTTAAGCTCAAAAAATGAAGAATTAAGGGGTGTACCACACCATTTTCACAAAATTTCTAATTTTTTTTATTTTTTGATGAAAATACACTCCTGACATTATTTTAAGATGAGCGCCCTCAAGGGTTAAGCTCATAAACTGAATTAAGGGGTGTACCACACCATTTTCACAAATTTTCTATTTTTTTATTTTTTGATGAAAATACACTCCTGACATTATTTTAAGATGAGCGCCCTCAAGGGTTAAGCTCAAAAAATGCAGAATTAAGGGGTGTACCACACCATTTTCACAAAATTTCTATTTTTTTAATTTTTTGATGAAAATACACTCCTGATATTACTTTAAGAAGAGCGTCCTCAAGGGTTAAGCTCAAAAAATGAATTAAGGGGTGTACCACATCATTTTCACAAAATTCATACCTGCCAACTAGTAAGATTTAACCTTATTTAGTAAGTTTTTTGAGGCTTAGGACAGCAGAAAATCTTACTAAATCAGATTTCCGAATCTGTGAAATTGCGTAACTTTTGGTACTTTTATGTGTAAAATCTACTTTTTAGTGACATAATCTCCTTTTTGGGGTGTAAAATCTACTTTTACACATTTACAGGTTGGCAGGTATGAAAATTCCTAAAATTTTCAAATTTTGATTTTTTGATGAAAATATACTCCTGACATTATTTTATGATGAGCACCCTCAAGGGTTAAGCTCATAAACTGAATTAAGGGGTGTGCCACACCATTGTCACCAATTTTCTGAAATTTTACAATTTTGATTTTTTGATGAAAATACCCTCCTAACATTATTGTAAGATGAATGCCCTCTAAGGTTAAGGTCATAAACTGAATTAAGGGGTGTGCCACACCATTTTCACCAATATTCTGAAATTTTACAATTTTGATTTTTTGACAAACATATACTCCTGACATTATTTTAAGATGATTGTCCTAATGGGTTAAGCTCAAAACCTGAATTAAGGGGTGTACCACACCATTTTCACCAATTTTCTGAAATTTGTACATGTGTCATGACGAATCTAGGGTAAAAGTATTTTTAGGCATCTGGGTTCATTATATGTTTTAAGTTTAATCACCCTGACTAAGCAATTGGATGTGTGTCCCTTTATACCCCTGGTCGTGCTGGACTACGGTCCTCTGATGATAATACACGTTTAAATGTCCCTCCAACAAAGAAATTGTATGGTGATCATAGGTTTTTCATTTTAGGTCCTAAGCTTTGAAACGCTCTTCCTTTATCCATTCGTGATGCACCAACCATCAAAATTTTAAAAAAATTGTTGAAAACACATGTGTTTCCCATTAATTGATTTCCCAGTTTATTTCATATGAGTTGCCTTTGGTCCTGTGTTTTTGCACTTATTTTATTACATGTATTTCATGGTTATATTGTATCATTTTTGTACTGGTGCATAGTTAATTGTGTACAATAACTGTAGCTGGTACTGTGCACCAACTCATTTTTTCAACTCATTTTTTAAATATTGTATAACATTTCTGATGTATTTGTAATTTCTTGCATTGCTGATTTTATAATGTTTATATTTTGATGTATTTTGATATTTTTATCATGTACAGCGCATTGATCTTTTTTGGAAATGCGCTTTATAAGAGCCATTAAATAATAATAATAATAACTAAAGCCGTTTATCTGAAAGATACTGGATAGTACTTGTGATATATGTAGCTATATTGAATATTAAGCATGTTCTTTGTTACAAAAATGGCATCTGAAAAAAAATCAAAGTTTACGTAACGCGAAGTGAAAACTCCTTGGTTTGCCCATTATCTGTGTGTTGCCGAAAGGTATATGACCAAATACACTATTGACCTTATTTTATGATCATCGCCTGAAGGGTTTAGCCTATAAAATGGATTAAGGGGTTGCCACACGTACCATTTGCAAATTTTTCCCTAGAAGATTTTAGTGATGTTCGCTGTCCTGCACCTCTGAAAAAAGCCTATCATTAGGACAATCACATAGGAGGTCATGAAGAGCCTTGACAAGGAAATACATTATCCTCAGGAGTAGCATTGTTGGACTCAGTCAGTTTCTCCAGTCCCTGGGTACCCAACCCATACAGTAGATAGGAGAGTTATTCAAAAAGTTCTACCTGTTGTGAGATAACTTTTGTTCTACTAAAGGTAGCTACCTGAAAATTGGCACAAATATAGCTAAGAATGTCATCTACACATGGTGAAAAATTTGCATCAATATCTTATTCTAAATTTTTGCAGGTGATCTGAAAACCACAGTAAAGTTTTGTACAACGTAAACGGTCAAAATATGGGCAATATCTTGAAAATTGGCTCAAGTACAGTGATTTGAAAAGGTCATAATATAGCCTTGTAGTATTGATGGACCTAAGTCAGGAATAGGTATATCAAATAAGGTGGAGCCGTTTCAAGAAATCATTAAAATCATGACAAATGTCTTTATTTTTGATAGAAGTTGTCACCGAACCATAACACTTTTGGT
>JXSR01S000142.1:7863-26313 GCA_000969725.1 Ophiothrix spiculata
TGCGGCTTAAGGCTTTGAGCCCCTGGGCCTAAAACTACATAAGAGCACTTTCTCTAGTCATGGACCACATGTGTACCAAGTTTGGTCCTTGTACCCTTTATATTTTGGGTTCTAGAGGGGACTTTATACATATAGGGCCCCACTAGTCATGGACCACCTCAGTACCAAGTTTACTCCTTTTACTTTTTATAGTTTAGTCGCTATAGGTGATTTTATACGGACCACATGTGTACCAAGTTTGGTCCTTGTACCTTTTATAGTTTGGGTGCTATAGGTGATTTTATACATATACATTTGGGCCCCTAGGGCCCAAGGCCTTGAGCCCCTGGGCCAAAGACTACCAAAAGGCACTACCACTAGTCAAGGACCACCTCTGTACCAAGTTTGGTCCTTGTACCTTTTACAGTTTAGTCGCTATAGGTAATTTTATACATACAGGGGCCAAGGCCTTGGGCCTTTAACTACCAAAATGCACTTCCTTTGTCATGGATCACATACATGTGTACCAAGTTTGGTCCTTGTACCTTTTATAGTTTAGTCGCTATAGGTGATTTTATAAATATATATAAATTTGGGCCCCTGGGGCCAAAGGCTTTGTGCCTTTGGCCCTAAGACTACCAAAAGGCACTACCTCTAGCCATGGACCATAATTGCGCCAAGTTTGGTCCTTCTTGCTCATGTAGTTTTTTGAGTTTGAAATGATTTTATAAAAGTTTGGAGAAAGGGGAGGAGAAGGGGAAGACTACACCAACAGGAAAACAATATCTATGCAATGTTTCACATGCATAGATAATAGCAACAATACTGGTCTTCTTATTAAGAACCACAGTATAAGGATATGGATACTTATAATAATTATAATACATGTAGCTAATGCCGGTGATTCATACCCTGGTCACAATAGCTTGCGGCGAGGTTACGATGTGTTTATGGCGTCATACCAGGTAGATTTCAGCAGACGCCGGTCGGACACCGGCGACCGGACACCGACCGGTGTCCGGTTTGTGTCCGTAACGCCGCAAGATGCTGGAAGCATGCCGCAAGAATTTAATTCTGAGTTGAAACCTTGCAGCGTGTATACGATGTCTTACGAGCTTCTTACGTTATGGTCTAATAACCACCGGAGTCCGACCAGTGTCCGACCGGAACTCGCAAGCATTCAGCGGTGTCATACCAGCGTTGCGGCTTTGCAGACGCCGGTCGGACACCGGTGCACTCTCAGAACAAAAGGTTCAACTTGGAACCTTTTTGTCCTCTATATGGAACCATGAAGAATTTAGGGGTTCTTAAAAATTGAAGATCCTAAAAAGGTTCATTACAGAACCTAAACAGGTGCTAGGCGGCTATTTTAGAACTCATTTAGGTTCCTTAAAGACCCATATAGGGTTCCATATATAGGACAAGTTAAGAACCCCTTTAGCACCATTTTTTCTCAGAGTGTGGTTATGTGAACAGGGTGTTAATAAGTGTGGTATATGCCAATTACAAGTGTAGAAAAACATGTATCAATATATAGTAAGTAGCAACTGGAATGTGTAAATGGAATCAGAAATTTCCAAGTGTTGTAGTGCATTGTATGGAATGTTGTGCCTGGTATTAAGGGGGAATGACATGTCTGGGCCCTATTTTTGAAGACTTTATGTATTTTTAAAAATATAATGTTTAACGTTTAACAGTTAACGAAAATTGTGTCGTTTATAGGGACAAGGAAACCTAATACTACACCAAAGTTCAGCCACTCAGGATATGCGGTTTATCATTTATGACAAGAAATGAAGTTCATCTTAGCGGTACCTCATTTTTCATCATGACTAATGAACTGCTTAACTTGAGCCACTGGAATTTTCCTATGATAGTTGGATCCCTTGCCCAAATAATATGCGTAACCTTTGTCACCAATGTGTTATCATTTTTTTGAGAAAAATGCAACAATTGTTCCAAATCTATCAGAGCGTGTCATACACCCTTGAATCTACATACAGTGTAAGGTGTTTTATTGAGAACCTTTGGAAACACCTTTACTTTACTTATACTTGCTAATTTAAATGTAGTTTCTTGTTAGTTAGTAGTTAGAATTATTTTGAAGAATAGAGGCTAAAAATAGGCAAATGATCACAGATTTATGTTAGCGTGGTTTAGGCCATATATGGTAGAATGCTATTTTTGGTGTTTTTTTAAGAAATCTGGCAACACCCATATTAGCTATGAGTGTTTAAATATTTTTAAGGACAAGACAGTGCTATATGAGCCTATTTGAGTGGATCATGTTCGTCAGAATGTACAAAATTGTGACAAAAAGGCATAATTTGACAAAATATCAATTTACAGATATACATGTTTATCTGACAACACTGTACTAAGAAGTAACATTTGCCCAAGCTGATTTCAACTAATATGTAAAGGTCATACCTTGTACTACCCACAATAGAGAAGACAAAATCCTAGCATCACCGGGTGGTTGAATTTTACAATGACATTTCGGGTCCCTAAATGCCGTTTTTTGAAAAAGTGAAAATGCACATAAAAGACGGACGCAGCACGTACCCTTAAGAAAAAGTTATTGACTTCTAAATATATCAGTAATCACATGAAAGTATGCCTTGTTATAATATCTTACTGTAGTGTTCCAGTTTTATCTGGCTTAGAAGCAGCGAACACTTGAAAATCACACTTTTTCAGCTAATTTAAGGGTCATTTTGACCGAAAAATGACAAAAATAGTTTTTGGCCATTCCATGGCAACGAGCCAATTTTTTATTTTTTATAGGTCACATGGGTAGTCACTACCCTAATATGCATCAATTCACAAAATATTAAAAAAATCTATTTTTTGAGGTATAGAGCCACTTCTAAATAATTACGTGCATTGGCACTTAAGCTCTGTAATTTACCTGCTTCATCTGCTTCATCTAACAAATCACTAATTTTATACATTGGATATTGATAAGACCAAATATTAAAATCTTCATGAGATTAACCTCAGGTTTTAAAGAACGATCTTTCCTGTATAAGGTGTATACCCTTTTTAATAATGAGGGTAATCAAGTTAACAATAAGGATAGGAAAATGGATTTTCCCCTGATTCAAAGAGCAGAAAAGTTTTGTACTTTATAAGAATTAAATTTAGTTGAAAACCTTTTGATTTTTTTTTCTAACAAGTCAAAAAACTACTGGTTACCCTCATTTTTATATCTATGTGGCGTCATACCAGGTAGATTTCAGCAGACGCCGGTCGGACACCGGTGCACTCTCAGAACAAAAGGTTCAACTTGGAACCTTTTTGTCCTCTATATGGAACCATGAAGAATTTAGGGGTTCTTAAAAATTGAAGATCCTAAAAAGGTTCATTACAGAACCTAAACAGGTGCTAGGCGGCTATTTTAGAACTCATTTAGGTTCCTTAAAGACCCATATAGGGTTCCATATATAGGACAAGTTAAGAACCCCTTTAGCACCATTTTTTCTCAGAGTGTGGTTATGTGAACAGGGTGTTAATAAGTGTGGTATATGCCAATTACAAGTGTAGAAAAACATGTATCAATATATAGTAAGTAGCAACTGGAATGTGTAAATGGAATCAGAAATTTCCAAGTGTTGTAGTGCATTGTATGGAATGTTGTGCCTGGTATTAAGGGGGAATGACATGTCTGGGCCCTATTTTTGAAGACTTTATGTATTTTTAAAAATATAATGTTTAACGTTTAACAGTTAACGAAAATTGTGTCGTTTATAGGGACAAGGAAACCTAATACTACACCAAAGTTCAGCCACTCAGGATATGCGGTTTATCATTTATGACAAGAAATGAAGTTCATCTTAGCGGTACCTCATTTTTCATCATGACTAATGAACTGCTTAACTTGAGCCACTGGAATTTTCCTATGATAGTTGGATCCCTTGCCCAAATAATATGCGTAACCTTTGTCACCAATGTGTTATCATTTTTTTGAGAAAAATGCAACAATTGTTCCAAATCTATCAGAGCGTGTCATACACCCTTAAATCTACATACAGTGTAAGGTGTTTTATTGAGAACCACTGGAAACACCTTTACTTTACTTATACTTGCTTGCTAATTTAAATTTAGTTTCTAGTTAGTTAGTAGTTAGAATTATTTTGAAGAATAGAGGCTAAAAATAGGCAAATGATCACAGATTTATGTTAGCGTGGTTTAGGCCATATATGGTAGAATGCTATTTTTGGTGTTTTTTTAAGAAATCTGGCAACACCCATATTAGCTATGAGTGTTTAAATATTTTTAAGGACAAGACAGTGCTATATGAGCCTATTTCACGGTGATCATGTTCGTCAGAATGCACAAAATTGTGACAAAAAGGCATAATTTGACAAAATATCAATTTACAGATATACAGGTTTATCTGGCAACACTGTACTAAGAAGTAACATTTGCCCAAGCTGATTTTAACTAATATGTAAAGGTCATACCTTGTACTACCCACAATAGAGAAGACAAAATCCTAGCATCACCGGGTGGTTGAATTTTACAATGACATTTCGGGTCCCTAAATGCCGTTTTTTGAAAAAGTGAAAATGCACATAAAAGACGGACTCAGCACGTACCCTTAAGAACAAGTTATTGACTTCAAATATATCAGTAATCACATGAAAGTATGCCTTTTTATAATATCTTACTGTAGTGTTCCAGTTTTATCTGGCTTAGAAGCAGCGAACACTTGAAAATCACACTTTTTCAGCTAATTTAAGGGCCATTTTGACCGAAAAATGACAAAAATGGTTTTTGGCCGTTTCCATGGCAACGAGCCAATTTTTTATTTTTTATAGGTCACATGGGTAGTCACTACCCTAATATGCATCAATTCACAAAATATTAAAAAAATCTATTTTTTGAGGTATAGAGCCACTTCTAAATAATTACGTGCATTGGCACTTAAGCTCTGTAATTTACCTGCTTCATCTGCTTCATCTAACAAATCACTAATTTTATACATTGGATATTGATAAGACCAAATATTAAAATCTTCATGAGATTAACCTCAGGTTTTAAAGAACGATCTTTCCTGTATAAGGTGTATACCCTTTTTAATAATGAGGGTAATCAAGTTAACAATAAGGATAGGAAAATGGATTTTCCCCTGATTCAAAGAGCAGAAAAGTTTTGTACTTTATAAGAATTAAATTTAGTTGAAAACCTTTTGATTTTTTTTTCTAACAAGTCAAAAAACTACTGGTTACCCTCATTTTTATATCTATGTGTATCTTGTATTTTGGAAAATGAATGAATTGATCTTCAAGTGACATTTAATGATAAATATCACAAAATTGAAATTAAATTCTCTCTTTTTTCTTGAATTCTTAAGGACAAAGATTCTAGTTTAGTTTGAATAATAACAGTCCATTAGTCCAGCTCATTTCTGCTTGATTTCACTATTTCAGCAGCTTTGATCGTCAATATAAGAACACATAATAAAGAAAGCAATTTATTACCTCTATCTCTTGATACAGTTACAATCTACTGCCTCAAGTTGTATTTGTTTGGATTAGAATACATGATAGTAATAGATGATTTAATGAGCATGTTGCTTTCAGTAGTGGTTAATAAATGTAAATGATATAGCACTTACGACAGGCAGGATTTAAGGGATTAGAAAGCAGGGGATTGAAGAAATAGAATAAAGCTGGTCCATTTTAGCTACCTTTAAAAACATGTTTAATGATTTAATCTGAGCTTTCTGTTCAAATGGTTGTAAAAGAAAGTCAAGCCATTTCGCCTGTGGGCAGTGACTGTTTGTTTTGTTGTGATAGGAAAACTAAAATCAAAGATGGTGTTGTAAACCCTGAAGAAATCATCTTTTATAGTGTAGCTGACAGGATTGAAAATGGATTTCTTTCTGCCTCAAAGAGCAGTAACCATTGATTCGATTTTTCTAGTTTTTTTTCAAAATGGAAATAAAATGCACTGTAGCAAAAACTTGCATAAAAAAGCATTTTGTTGCAACATTTATGACATGAAGCATGCAAAGGGAAATAACTTGAAAGAATTGGATAAAAGTCCAATGATATTTCTTCTCATCGATAGATCATTCACTCTGAGTTTGGTTTGTTTTTCCTTGTCTGGTGATCATTATCTTTAAGTATACAGATTTTACCCAAAGTAAGGATAAATCCTATGTAAGTATGGTTGATAGTAGCATACGAAGTGTTTAATGTATAAAATTGAGAGGGAGAAAAGGATTTTTTCTAGACTTGTTAAGTATTAACAATGTTTTGCAAGTGCTTTTTGTATGTAACAAATAATAGAATTCTTTGTATTTCCACTGGTGCTTTACTTAAGAATTTTGAAACAACGCTGTAAATATTTTATCTGATGCCTGATTGTGAATAAAAAAATAAAATATTTGTTATGTAAGTGGTAATTTTAAACTAATGCAGATTGCATTATTTGTAATGTAAGCACCTCAATGAATCATTTTTCTTCTGCTGAGAGGAATGAAATATGGATTTCTTTCCTATTCAAAGAGCAGTGTTATTTCTAAACTTGGCATGTTATGTTTTTATTCCCTGATGTTTTGTTAGCAAAATGATATTATTAAGTATAAATACAAACCTGCATCACACACTATCGCTTTGTGATCACAGTTCTGCCTGATTTCTACTTGAGAAGACCTACACCATTATGAGTCTAGTCAGTGTGATGTAGCATCTCCAGCTAATGCTCTCAATGGAATTCACTTTGATATTTAGAAGTGTGAAGATTTAAATAAGAAGTGGAGTAATCTGAAAAATAAATGAGTCAAGGGGACTTGTGTTTTAGGACGTTGTCAAAATATGATGGATATGATAACTACAAGGTTTACTATTAAGTGGATAGATACTTTTGATACTGGTAATTTGTGCAGGGCAAACATAATGAAGGCATATACAATTGGTTGGCATTGAAGTATAAGATAAATGGTTTTTCAACTTTTACCAGGAGAATATGTTTCTTTGTAGGGCTATGTCAATGTGTAATCTTGACATCATTTAATAGAATTTAAATAAATTGATCTTAATGAATACTTGATGACAAATTTCACCAAAATAAGAATCAGGTAGTCTTTTAACTTGTTATTGATATTATTTGTGATGTTCTAAAGAGTAAAGATAACAGACCTGAAACTTTTCAGTTTTTCAGCTTATTTCAGCTCTTTTATTACATTACACTTTTTCAGCTTTTAACTTGTTAAATCACCCTATTTTAAGCTCTTTTGTGCAAATTTTGATGGTTTTCAGCTCTTTTCTTGAATATTCAGTTTTAGGTGTGTAATAACGATCCATTAAAAACCATTAGTTTCTACTTGATTTCAGCATTTTGACAGTTTGTGTTGTCTTTATAAAAGAGCATGTGCACATAGTGAAGAAGGTAATGTAGTACTTATTCTACACCTCTTTATGCTCTAAGAATCCACCACCTGGAGATGTAATTGTTTGGATTAGATGCTTGATAGTTATTAAATATATATGATTTAATGAGCATGTTGCTTTCAGTGCTGGCCAATAGAGGTTAAAGATACAGTGCTAAGGATAGTTGGATTGAGGGATTGAAGTAGAGTGGATTGAAAATGAAATACAGAAAAAATTAGTACTCGCTTACTTTATCCCAGGTTCTTTAATGGATTCAAGGTATTTACATTGAATGTTGCCAGGAAGAATTTAGTGACAAGTTCTTTGTGTTTAAGAAAGACAGCAATTTGTATCAAAATTAGTGTTATACACAATTTCAGTTTTCTTATAACAACCTGCTTCTATTAATTTTTTGCTTGATTTCACATTTGAGAAGGTGTTTTTTTTAAATCAATCAAACAAAAAACAAAACATAACACATTTAAAAGGCATTAGCCACGATCATGTTTTTCAAGGTAGACTTGCTATGGATCCACCCTTTTTTTTAACTTACAATTATCAGTACAGCTTGCCAGTAGTTTAGATATATACTCTATCTTTGTGAAGTTATAAGCAAAAATTGGAGCATATAATAAGTCATTCGCTGGAATTAGTGTTTCTAGAAATGTTAAATTCTCAAAATTAAAAACTGTTTTGCATATATCAAACCAATTTTGGCATAAGATATTGTGCATTTCCATGTATTTCCATGTAATTTTCTAAACTATAAGAAAGTCATTTTAAAACGACAAACACACGTTCTGAAATTGAAAATTTGGGAAAATAGAAACACTGTTAACAGTTTGCCAAGGAACGAATTGGATGGAAAATCATCGTTTAAAGATCACATAATAAAGTTTTGTTTATTATGTGATCTTTAATGAACATAGTTTTCAGTTGTAGTTAAATGTTAAGGGTGCAGTTGTAAAGATAGGTAGGATTTAAGGGATTAAAAAGTAATGTATTAGAGAAATAGTATTAAGTTTGTCATTTATAAGGTACATTAGATGTTTAAATCAAGGCTGTAATGTAGATACTTGGAATAGTGTGAGCCAAACTTTAGGTTAAGTTATTTCTGCATGATAACTTGTGTAAAGAAAGTAAAGCCATTTTACCATCAGTGATTGTGTTTTATTTGCTTTAACTGGATGACTAATATGTCACATCAAAAATCAGTAGCTAACAGGGAGTAAAATGGATTTTTTCTTGTTTCAAAAAGCAATAATCTTTGCTAGCTGTTGTTTAGAATTTTGTTTGTGTTTTCAAAATGGAAATGAATTACACTTTAGCAATATTAAGTAAAATAACCAGTTGCAACAATTTTGCCATAAAGCATGCGAAGGGCAATACCTTGAGAGAATTGTATAAAAGTCATATGATATTTCTTCTCATCGATAGATCATTCACTCTGAGTTTGGTTTGTTTTTCCTTGTCTGGTGATCATTATCTTGAAGTATACAGATTTTACACAAAGTAAGGATAAAGCTTATATAAGTATTGTTAATAGTAGCATAGGGAAGAAAGGTGTGTAAAGTATCAAAGAAGGATGCTTTCTAGACTTGTAAAATATTAACAATGTTTGCTCTTTAACTTTTTTGTATGTAACAAATGATAATAATTTCCACTGATGCTATGCATGGAGTTTTCAAACAATGCTGTTTTTTTTTTGGGTGCATGATTGCGAATAAGAACAAAATATTTTTTACCTAAATGGTAATTTTAAACCAATGCAGATTGCATTATTTGTAATGTAAGCACCTCAAGGAATCATTTTCTCGTGCTGAGAGGAATGAAATATGGATTTGTTCCTGTTCAAAGAGCAGTGTTACTTCTAAATTTGGCATGTCGTGTTTTTATTCTCTGGTGTTTTGATAGCAAAATGATATTATTGAGTATAAGCATAAGACTTATCATATACTATGACTCTTTGATCATTGTTCTAGCTTCGAAACATGATAGACCAACCCCTTGACAACAAAATCATGAGTCTAGTCTGTTTAGTGTTCATCACAAGCTAAAGTTATGCTCTCTATGGAATTATCTTTGAATTTGGAACTGTGGAGATTTAGGCAAGAAGAGGAATAATCTGAAAAATAAATGAGACAAGGGGAATTGTGTTTTAGAAAATTGTAAAAAATGATGGTATGAAGCTACAAGTTTGTCATCAGATGGACAGATTTTAGGCAAATATTAAAGCAAAAATGTAAATAACAAATTTGTTTTCATTAATGTGTAGGATATAAACAATTCCTGACTCTTTCATGTAAAATGCAACTGTCTAATAAAGATACAGATACAGTGCTACAGATTGGTAGGATTAATGGATTGAAATATAACGGACTGAAAGTAAATTTAGTTGTTATAAGTTCTTTGTGCTTTAATACTTATAGATAAAGACAGCCATTTTACATTTTGGCAGTGATTGTGTTTGGTTTGTTGTAATAGGAAAACTAAAAGATTGCATCAAAGTCAGTGTCTCAAACCCCACAAGAAATCAACTTGGGTTTGTTGGCTGGGATCAAAATGAATATCTTCCTGTTGCAGTAGTTGCTGTTTGCTAGCTATGCTTCAGTTTTTTCATGATGTTTTCAAAATGGAAATGAATGTGCTTTGGCAATAACTTAAGTAAATAAGCATTTTGTATCAATATTCATGGCATAAAGCATGCAAAGGGCAATGTCTTGAGAGAAATAGATGGGAGTCATATGATATTTCTTACATTCACAGATCATTCACATTGAGTTTGGTTTGTTTTTACTTGTCTGGCAATTTGCAGTTAAAGAATACAAATTTTACCCCGGATTAGGATATTCCCTATAGTTGGTGTAGTATAGATAGAAATAAACAACAACTAATTTAGGGAGGAAAGGATGGAAAGACTTGGAAAAATATTAGAAATGATTTGCTTTGTTTTTGTATGTAGCATATAAATAAAACTCGTATTTCTAGTGACACTTTATATTCATAGAGTTTTTGATTATGATTTTTTACTTGAGTGGTATTTTCAGGGTAATGCAGATTTCATTTGTGATGTGAACACTTGAAGTAATCATAGTGCTGAGAGGAATACAAATTGATTTATTTATTTTGCTCAAAGAACAGTGTTATTTCCAAAAATGGCGAATGTTGTTACCAATTCCTGGTGTTTTAATAACAAAATTATATTGTTCAGCATCAACATAAGACTGTAATGTCTTTTATCACTACTCACAGAAAATGTGAAACAATGAGATACCAACACCTCAAGACAAAATTATGAGTCTAGTCAGTGAGATGTTTCATCACATTCTATGCTCTATGGAATTCTCTCTTCATATTTGGAAGTGTGAGAAGTTTAAGGTTGTAGAGGAGTTGAGTTTTAAGGGTTTGTGTTTAACAATATTTCAAAACACAATTGATGATAGCTACAAAGTTTGCTATTTGATGGGTACATAGTGTTGATATTAGTAATATCTATAGGCAAAAATCATCAAAGAACAATTCATAACAATTTATTAAAACAATTGTGTGGGATAGGTTCACCCAATGCCCTTATTGTAAGAAATACAGCTAGAAACATAACAGACATACTCTTTTTGTTAAGATTTGTAAGATTTTTGTCTTTGATATTTTCAGATACATTTTCATTTTTTTCTTTTTTTCCAAAATGAAAATGAAAAAAAACCTTCAACAATACCTTAAGTATTACAAGTATCTACATTACAGCCGGGATTTAAACAAAGGTACCTAACAAAGGAGTGGCTGTTTCTCCAATATATGCGGTTGTAATCCCTGAAATCCTATATATCTTTAGCGCCATATCCTACATCTTGTAACAAAATTTATTGTATAAAGCAAGCAAAGGGCAATGCCTTAAGCGAATGGGATGAAAGTCATATGATATTTTTTCACGTCCATAGATCATTCACATTAAGTTTGTTTTTCCTTGTCTGGTGATCTTTATATTAAAGGTATTCATAATTTAACCAAAATAAGGATAATACATAAGTGTGGCTGATTGTATAGGAACAAATGGTGAATAAAAATCAAATTCAGAGGGAGAAAAAACTTTTTTTTAGATTTTTACAAATAATAGTAAGTAATATAACTCTTTGTTATTTCAGTAACAATTGCATGGAGTTTACGGAACAGTGATATGATTATTTTCTGTAATGTGTGATTGTTAGTTAAAACAAGGTATTTCGCACATAAGAAGAAAGCAATGCAGATTGCATAATTTATAATTTGTTATTTGCTCAAGGAATCATATTCTCTGTGCTGAGATAAACTATGTATGGATTTCTTTCTTATTCAAAAAGCTGTGTTTTCGAAATTTAGAATGTGGTGCTGCAATTCCTTGGTGTGAGGTTTGATAGTAAAAGTGAAATTATTCAGAATTAACACATAGCACTTTATTTTCTAATCAATACAAAAACCAACCAACCAACAAACAAAATGAGAGACCAACACCTGTAGGCTAAATTATGAGTCTAGACAGTGTGTTTCTTCATTACAGTTAGAGGCTCTATGGAATTTTTGTTTAAAATTTGAAAGTGTGGAAAATGTTTCATGGAGAGGAGTTATCTGTAAATAGTTGAGCTGAGGACTGAGGAGCTTTATGATATTTCAAGAACATGATAGATAATAGCTACCAAGTGTACTATTAGACATTGATTTTTGTGATATTAGCAACTTATTTCGTACACCATACCTTATGATGATGTTAAAAGCATTTGTTTGGATTAAAATAAAAAAAGAGATTCGTAGGAATTAAGGGATTTAAGGAACAGTTGATTCAAGAAACAATATGAAGTCAGTACATGTTTTTAAAAATCCTGGCTGTAATTTAGATATTTGCAATAGTTACTTGTAACATTCAAAGTCGTAATTTAGTTAAAAAGTCCTTTCTGCTTTCTGCAAATGTTATTGTAAAGAAAGTAAAGCCATTTGACTTCTTGCCAGTGATTGTGTTTGATTTGCTGTAATAAGAAAACCAATATATTGCATTGAAGACGGTGTTGTAAACCCCTGAAGAAATCAACTTTTGTTACTAGCTGACAGGAATGAAAATGGATTTCTTCCTGTTTCAAAGAGCATTAACCTTTGCTAGCTAGTTTTTAAAAGATTTTTGCTTGTTCTTTCAAAATGGAAATGAAAGTTGCTTTTACAATACCTTATGTAAATGTGCATTTTGTAGCAAACATATAGCGTAAAGCATGCAAAGGGCAATGATTCAAGAGAATGGGGTGAGAGTCAGATGATGCTTTGTTACGTCCATAGATCATTTACGTTGAATTTTGTTTTTCGTTGTCTGGTGATTTTTTCAAAATAAAAATAATTCTCATACAAGTATTGCTTAATAATAGTATAGGAAGATGGGTGAGTTAAAGAGAAAGTTATATGTTTTCTCTAGAAGACTTGTAAAATATTAGCAATGTTTTGCTAGTGCATTTTGTGTGTAACAAATAGTATAACTGCTTCGTATTTCTGGTAATACTTAACATTGAGTTTAGAAAATAGAAGTATGATTACTGATGTGTAATTGTGAATAAGAGCAACATATTGTCACCTGAGTGGTAATTTTCATGTATTACATGTAGATTGTATTATTTGTAATGTAAGCACTTCAAGGGATTATTAACCCCATGCTCAGATGAGTAAAATATGAATTTCCCCATTTTTATTCAAAGCAGCGTTTCTTCAAAATTTGATGAACGGTGTCATCATTCCCAGGTATTTTGATAGCAGAATGATATCATTTTGTATATAAACAGAAGACTGCGATTCTTTCTGATCGCTACTCTCAAAAGATGCAAAACAGTGAGAGACCCAACACCTGAAGACAAAATTATGAGTCTATGCAGTGTGATGTTTCATCACAGTCAAGGCACTATGGAATTCTGTTTTCAAATTTGAAAGTGTGAAAAATGTAACATGTAGAGGAGCTATCTATAAATAGTTGAGTCTAAAGAGCTTTTGTTTTATGATATTTTGTTAATGTGATCAATGAGATATAGCTACGAAGTGTACTATCGAATGGGTAGATGTTGTTGATATTGGTCATTTCTATAGGGCAAAAACCATTAAAGCAAACAGTTCATAACAATTTTGTTGAAATTGCTGTATTGGGTAAGGTTTTTGTCCTATTTATAAGAAATGCAACCAGTTACACAAATTATGCACCTACTCTTTCTTTTAAGATTTGTATCAATTTTGTCTTTGATATTGCATGTAATTTTACATCTTTGGAATTAATGAATTTATTCTTGCTTTTGTGATACAAGCATTGAAATCAAATCACACACTCACTTTTACTTTTTTGTTATTATCTCTTGGAACTATAAAGGGAAATAAAAATTAAAGATTTCAGTTTCAAAAATAACAATCCAATATCAATAAATTTCTGTTTGTTTTCAGCATTTGAAGAGTCGAATCTTTAATGTAAAAGAAATCACATTTATGAGGAAAGTAATTTATTACTCACTCTTGACCTCTTGATGCTGTTAGAATCTGCTAGCTGAAGAAGCATTTGTTTGGAGTAGAATACATGATAATAATGTGATGATTAAGAATGAAGCTTTCAGTCATACTTAATCAAGGTTAAAGTTACAGCGCTAATGATACACAGGATTTTAGGGATTGAATCGCAGTTGATTGTTTGTTAAACACCTTGAATGTTTGTATCCGGGATGCAATGTTGATGCTTGTAGCATTTACTGGGAACATAGAGATACAAAATTCAGTCATAGTTCTTTTGTCACAAATATTTTAAAAGAAAAAAAAAACATTTTACCTCTTGGCTGTGTTTTTGTAGCAAAAGTTATTGCATGAAGCATGCCAAGGACAATTTTCTGAGAGAATTGGATGAGCAGATCATTCACTTTGAGTTTTCTTTGTTTTTCATTGTCTTGTCCTATTTATCTGATTATGTGCAGATTTTATGCAAAATGATGATAAGCCTTATAAGTATTAGGAAGAAGTACAGTAAAATCAAAGATACAGGAGAAAAGTGACCTATTGAAAATACCAGCAATGCCTTTATAAGTGTTTTGAATGCATTAGTAGACACCTTTAGAAAGAAAAAAGAAACTCCTATTTTATTCTTCTCAGCACATAACCAAAATTCAGGGCTTCCGGTGCTTATATTAATGCAATCTAAATTGCTTTAAAATTACCAAGGTAACAAATAGCTTGTTTTTATGCAGAATCTCACTTAAGAATTGATCTTTATAATGTTTTATAAACACTGTGTAAAGTGTCACTAAAGTGTAAATTTTCTAAACTGTTCACATAAATGTTCATGTAAGATATCATGTGACCAATTAAGGACTAAGTATACACAATAATAGATCATGCTTTATGTAAATGTTTACATCAAGAGTTTTGAAAACTAAAAGTTTCAAATAATGATGCACTTCTGGGTTCATAACAATTTTGTTGAAATAGCTGTATTTGGCAAGGTGTCTCAAAGTCCTATTTATAAGAAGTGCAGCCAGTAACATAACAGGTTTTTATTTCATTCAAACTCTAATTGTGACCCATAGGTCAAATTGCTAGAATATCTTAATTATTAAAAACACTCTATTTGAAAAGTTGGATCTACAATATAAAAGAAAGCACATTGAGGAATGCAGGTTTATTACTTGTTCTATACCTAACTGATGCTGTTAGAATCTGATATCTGAAGATATATTTGTTTGGATTAGAATACATGTTAATAATAGATGATTTAATGGGTATGTAGCTTTCAGTCATACTTAAAAGTTACATCGCTAATGATAGACAAGATTTTAGTGATTGAAATGCAGTTGATTGTTTGTTTTACACCTTGAATAGTTGAATCCAGGATATAATTTGGATACATGGTTGAATCCAGGATATAATTTGGATACTTGAAACATTTATTGGGAACATAGCGAAACAGAATTTAGTTACAGTTTTTTTCTTCATGAATACTTTAAAAGGAAATAAAACCATTTTATCTCATTGCAGTGTGTTTTTTTAGTTATTGCATAAAGTATGCCAAGGGCAATGTCTGAGTCAATTGGATGAGCAGATCCTTCACTTTGAGTTTGGTTCATTTTTCCTTGTCTTGTGATATTTATCCGATTATGTGCATATTGTATGCAAAATAAGGATAACCCATATCAGTATTACGAAGAAGTTAAGTAAAATAACAAATGCGGGGGAAAGGGACATGTTGAAAATAACAGTAATGCTTTTTTTAAAGTGTTTTTGTATGTATCATTAGACACTTTTAGAAAGAAAAAAGTCATCCATATTTTATTCTTCTCAGCACATATAGAATCTGAGGGCTTTAGTGGCTTATATTACAAATAATGCAATCTGTAATACAATGCATTGTTTACAATTGCCTCAATGGCACTGCACCTGAATACCTGTGTGATTGCATCTCCCTTTATCAACCTGGTAGAGCAAGTCTGCGCTCAGCATTAGATATCACTCGCCTTACTGAGTATAATACCATCAAGACTCCTAAGTCGGCTGAACGCAGGACATTCTCGTTTGTTGCTCCCTACTCTGGAACAAGCTCCCAACTAGCATGAGAGAATGTAATTCTGTTGCTTCATTCAAGAAGGTCTTGAAGCGTCAGCTTTTTCTATCAACTTAGTTCTGCTTTTTGTTTCTTTGTATTATAGTTTTTGCTTTTTTTCATATGCGCTTCGTTCTAGATGTAGCAGCCCTTTATAAATGCAAATATATATGTATGTAATGTATGCAATCTGCATTACTTTAAAATTGCCAACTAGGTAACAAATACCTGTTTTTATTGAGAACAATACATTAGAAACTGATCACTTGCTCCGTGGTCGGACAGTCACGTAAAGCCATGGGTCCCCTGTACGAATAGACACCTTCATGGGGTATGCATCTTATGCAAGTACTTGTATCATTGATTGATTGATTGATTGATTATAATGTTTCATAAACACCACGTAAAGTGTCACTAGGAATACATTGATACCTTAAGTTTTCTAAACCGTTCACATAAATGTTCACGTCATGTGACACATTTTTGGACTAAACATGCGTGAACAGTTTTGGACGGATCAAAGCATATTGCTTTCAATTGCTGTTTGATTTTATTTTTAGAAAAGATGCTATATTATTTTTCTGTCGTGTGTGAATCAGGCTAATAAATTTGCATTTCATTATGCTCGTAAAATGAGGCAAAATCAATGCACCTGGGGTGAATTTTGATCACTGTCCAATTCACTCGGCCCCTATGGGCCTTGTGAATTAGATGTATCAAAAAAGATCGCATATGAATTGATTTTGTCTCATTTCACTCGCGTCATGAAATGTGCTTATATTAACCGATGTAAATCAAAATAGATTTTTTCCTATTTCAAAGAGCAGTAACCTACTTTGCTAGCTAAAAATTTCCCTGGCATCATTAAAATGGAAAGGAAATGTACTTTAGTGTAATAAGTTTAAGTAAATTTAAGCAGTTTGAAACCAATTTTCCCAGTATACTTTTTCAACATTTATAGCAAAAGGATGCAAAGGGCAATTACCTTGAGAGAATTGGATGAGAGTCAGACTGTTCACAATCCATGTAAACGTGTTCAGATTTTACCCAAAGTAAGGATTATCCATGAGTATGGTTGCTAATAGTACTGGAAGGAAAGTGGGAAATAGAACAAACCAAAAGGATGGATGAGTTTAAAGACTTGTTCCAAAAACAATGATAATATTTTACAATTGCTTTTCATATGTAGCAAATAATACCACTCTTTTTTTCTTTCTGGTGATACTTTTTTACAGAGTTTTTATATATAAAACATGTTGCGATCCATTTTGTTGGATGACTGTAAATAGAACAAGGTATATGTTACTTTGGTGGTATTTTCAGAGTGATGCAGATTACATTATTTGTAAAGTAAGCACCTCAAGGAATCATATTCCCAGTGTGCTCAGAGGAATCAAAATGGATTTCATTTTTGTGCAAAGAATAGTATTTTTCATATGGTGTTACTCTTAGCTGTTTGTACAGCAAACAATATTGTTCAAAGTCAGATCATAAATTGTGTTACACATCATTAATTCTAGATAGTTGTTCAAAGCTATTTTTAGAAATTCAACATCGGTTAGATAACACTTAGATAACATGAAGATTTGCATCTTATGGATAACAACTCGTCAAGTGCATATACTAGCATCTATTTTTAACATTTGTCATGCATCATCTGTGTTTGATGACATTTTCTGCTGTCTTAAAGCTACATTGTTGTTGGTTTATATGTTCAGAATATGTGACCATCCATTACTAACCTCCTGTAAAGTCAGCATTTTGCATTTTGAGCCGCGGTAAAAAATACACACGGAAGTCTTAAGGCCTAGATATACTTTGTCATTTTCACCATCTTGAAAATCCATAGAGCTGAATGCATATTGACCTCGAGTTCCTAGACGATATTATCAATCGGAATAATCCGCTAAAACTACAAATAGAATGATAAAAAATCAAGACGGTGATAAAAATTCCAAATGAAAATGTTTCTCTTTGGAGAAAAATCAAAGGAGACAGAAAATCTTTTCAGCAGAATAAAATCCACAGTACCTGTCAAGAACAGATTTCAGATTATAATGAAAAGACCAAGGTAATTATGGTATTGTTCTCGACCTAATGAGATCGATCTATGCCCCGTTGAACACCATCATGAAACATTTTCATAAATGGTGAAACATTTTACTCCATGGCAAAAATTTTACACCATGAGAAAAAAATCAAAATGAAAATTTTCATTCCGAATGAAAATTTAACATAGTGGTGAAAATGTAACACCATGAGAAAAATTCTGAATGAAAATGACTAAAAAAATGACAAAGTATATCTAGGCCTTTAATCTGACAAATTGTGATTTTTGCAAATTTGAAACATCTATTCTTTTCTATGACTCCAAGAAAAATACCATTTTCATGCAACTCTAAACTATCTGAAAACCAACATTTTCATAACCCTAAAGCTCCCAAAGGTTACAAAAAGCTACAAGAGCAAATCACCAAAATCGCCTAAGTCCGAATACGTCATAGACCGGGGTCCCAT
>JXSR01S000142.1:35274-48407 GCA_000969725.1 Ophiothrix spiculata
AACATCTTCACTTTTCTGTAACACATCTTTTATTTGTCATTTTGAATGTCCTGCAAGCCATATCTTTGGCCCACATGAATCGATTCCCATCAAATTTGGGATTGAGAGGTTTTTACCATGCTCAAAAGAATAAAAATATTTAAGGTAGGCAGTAAAAATAGGGTGGGGTCGGTCAGGTTACGCCAATCAAACAATTTGTTTAGGCCTAAATTTCGTATTTGATTGAAAACCCAATAGGAAAGTTTGTAGCCGTTCCTATCAAAAAACATTATTATGAGAATGATGAACACTTTACTTTACAGTGATGTGCTTCTTTTTACCATACCCCTTTCCAGTCAGGAAAGATTTTTTAAAGCAAAATTTTCTCTATATCACGACTTACAAATCCCACTTTCACTGGGGCAAGTTCCACAAGAGTTTTGAATATACATCCATGTACATCGATGTACATTTTAGCAGTGGAGATTGTGTCTCCATGATGATGCCTCAACCAGATGTGGATTCACGCTGCATCTTCATCTTCGGGTATGTGTTTGCGCCTATGCATTATACTATTCATCCTTTAGAATCGCTTGTCAATTCACCCACTCGCAGTGATGTACATCCCAGGATTCTACAAGAATGTGCATCCCAACTCTCCAGGAGCTTGCCCCACTGTTAGATATCTATATGCCTTCTTTTAAACTCTTTGCTATTGGAGATATTTTTTCTGAGGGCAGTGATCAAGATTTTGGCACCAAACCAAGCGCATGTCATATAATATATGACTTATGACTGGAAAGGGTTAATGAAGTTTGTAACTTCCAGGGGTGTGAGAGTTCCTCATTTCTGCTGATTTCCTCGTTTTTGAAAATGTTCATGTACTAAAATGTTAGCTTTTTCATTCATTTTCAGCCATTTTCGACCTTTTACCCCAACTTTACGACGATTTTCCTCGTTTTAGTCAACTGGCCTCCCACACCCCTGAACTTCAAATTGTACATTCGAAGCTTCCAAAATCTAGATGAAATACCTATCTCATAAGATGTTTAAGTAAAGAAGACTATCACTAGTTGGATTTTCTGATGAATGCACAATACATTTTATCATCATTTTCCTAGTGAATCAATTCTGTTTGGTGACAAACACATATTTTGAAGCAAAATAAGATGTGCCTTATATTGAGTGTCTCTGGTAGTGAGCCTGTATCGAAGAATAATACTGATTTTTTATTTGGTTCTAAAGAAGCTCTTTTGTTGCTCAACAGATTTGATACCCATGAGTCAATGTCCATCATTATAAAAGTCTGTATAGCTGACACTGCTAGGCCATATATGCTTACGTCCGAGATGCAAGTAGTGTCTCGCCTCGAATTGACCCGTTTTTTAAGATGTGAACAAGATACTTTCAAGTTCAAACATTTGGTTTTCTTATTGTCTTTGTTAACATCTTCTCAATAAGAAGAGAGTCTTGTTAGAAACTGAAACAGACATGAAATAGACAAAGTGAAGTGAGCCTTTAACCTGTTAAGAGAAAAATCCTTATGTCTGTCGTTCTCGATAAGTGTGATGGCTGGACAGAGTGATGCGTGAGCTTGAATCAAACAGTCTGTACTTGGAAGTGCTGGTCAGTTAGTTTATTGTGAGTGGCCATTAAAGGTGTATTCCGATCACTTTTCACTCAAAAATCAAATTGGAGATTTCTCATAACCCCTGTAAATTTTCACGACCATATTATGTTTTGTTAAAAAGATATGGTCAGAAAAGTGCTGAATTACTGACAATTTTGTTAACAAAAATAAATATCCTATATCAGGGGTTCTCAATTAAATTTGTTGGCAGGCCATTAAGGACAAATTTCTAGGGGCAATTGAAGAGCCAAATTAAAGTCGTTGGCGGGCTGGATTTGGCCCGCGGGCCGCTATTTGAGAAGGCCGGTCCTTTGTGTTTCTATGGGTCACTCTCACACACATTTTTGAATGTAGCATTAATTTGGCTCAAGGTATGCAAATAAAACTTTACAAATGCTTTATGTAGGTGATGACCCTCCATTCAAATATGGAAAAAGTATATGTTGAAATTTTCACCAGTTCGGAATACCTACCAGCTTTAATTTATTGCTAGATAGAGAAATCTCAACATGTTACTTGTCTGTACATTTTTACCTGGACTCCTCGGAGGGTGGTTGAAGTTTGCTGTTAATAAGTTGTAGTAAAGAGCTAAGTTGACAATGTTTTCTAAAAAGGAAAGGACAACATTGCTGGTACATTTATCATTGGCAAATCTAGTTCACACACAGTTAACTTGTTAAACGTTTAACCAGATTTCACTTTGAATTGTTTTAATTATTAAAACCATTAATCGGAGGTTATGATCATGTCAACTTAGGATTGTAATGCAATCATACAGTAAACACATCATTACTTGGAAAGCTTTACATGCTTTAAGGTTAAACAATGCTAGATTCTGATATTTAGGTAAAGAACAACACATAAAGGATCTGACATACACTTGACATTTACAATTGACCAGCAAAATATTAAAAAATTCTACAGGTAGCAAATATGTGAAAAATCAGCATTTTGTGGTATGGGAAATCACACGTAAATAGTTTTATCACTGAAGGCCTGTTGGCTCGGGTCGGAGAACTCATAGCTACTCGTTACCATTTCGTGCCATTTTCGGTGCTTACTGGGAAGACAATGCGTAAAAAACTAGTGCCAGGGGTGTGAGAGGCCAGTTGACAAAACGAGGAAAAGCGTTGTAAAGTCAGGAAAAAGGTCAAAAACGGGCTGAAAATGAATAAAAAAGCTGAAATTTTAAGACAAGAAAATTTTCAAAAACGAGGAAATCAGCTGAAAAGAGGAACTCTCACACCCCTGTAGTGCGCATGTTGCGTTTTGCGTATTAGGCGCAAATCTTATCTTTGATACCACACACGTTTTGTTAAAATCTTCCCGCCACTGATTTGTAATCCTGCCATCTGTTGGTGAAAATCATAACACCGCGATCGTCTTTAATAGCTAAAAAGGGGAATTTCCGTATTGCGTAAAATTTCAAATTTCTATTAGATATGAAATCCTCCAACTTGTATTGATTTTAGAACATATAGTTGTGTTACACAGCGCACACTGTTATGCGTGCGCGACTAACTGTAACGTGTTGTACTATGCAATGCCGATAGAAACAATGCGCATTTGTTTTAAAGGTGGAGGTTCCTCTTTTAACATGTGTATAATCTATTTCTAACTGATTGAACTCTGAAATGCCTTTCGGGTGGTTTCATCCTCAGTTTGCTTCTTGTTTACTCTTCAAAGGCAAAACAAAGTATGCATCCCTGTGGATGAGGCTGTTATGAAAATACAAAGCAAATGGAAAATAGGTATACCAATTAACATTACACTTTTTGCTATATCTCAAAAAGTATTTGGAATTTGGAGGTGAAATTTTGGATTTACAATCAGAAAAATATGGGCTTTCATATGACATCAAAAAGTGCAATACTTCCGGTTGAGCCCTGGGAATGAGATTGTGATCGGATTAATTTTAATCGGACATCGGACACCTTTAATTTGTGTCGTATGCACCCACGTATAACATGTCTGTTGCATTTTTAATTTGTTTTTGTCACTGCATAGAAAATGACCAAACTATGAATACTTTACTGAAACTTGACACGCATCATTTCCTTATACTAACACCAAGGGAAAAGTATACATATAGATGAGAAAGCATAAATGGAATCAAATGAATAGCCTAGGCCATTTGTAGGACATTCACATTTGTTTTACTTGATGCATTAAAACCATTGGGACATTTGTGATGATAAGACAGCTTGTGGGATGATTGAATATATGGAAATTGTATCCGCCAGGTGCCGACCACTAGATGTTAACATACAATTTGTTGTATGATTGGCAATAATTAATGTCATCTCTGAAAAGCCAAAAATGTGTTTGGAGATTGTATTCATGATTTAGTTAAATCACAATATCTTGACAGATAGTTTGTTTGAAAGTTTTCTTTTGGTACTTGCATGCACTATTTAATCCCTTTTATTAGCTTCTAGTAGTGGGGAGACAGACATATAGAATTCTCTACCTAAATACATTCCATCTTTAAAGATAAGGGACTGCTTTAAAATGGAGGTGAATCACTATCTTTGGAACAAGTAGTCACAGCACCACTCTTTTTCTGTAATGCTGTCAATGCCAGGATGAGCGCTTGACATACAATAAAAACAAAATGAAATAAAAGCACAAAATACCTCGAATATATAGTTCTTGTAGCAAATCCAGTATAAAAATTTGGTACTTAATTTTGGTGCTTAATTTTCGACTCCTGTCAGGAATCGTGATCACTCTGGTCTGGTGTTTCTAGAAGTTGGCAACACCAGTAACTGGTTAAAACACCAGACCAGACTGATCAAGATTCCTGACAGGAGTCGAACATTATCTAGTGAGTACCAAATTTTTATACTGGATTTGCTACAAGAACTCTATATATTTGACTTTACGAACAATCCTGATGAATCTATTTAAAGTTTTGCAGAAAAATACTTTTTGACAGTTATGACAATACAGTTGTTGTCATTATATTAGACATTCACATTTCTTGAAAATTTAAATCAGTTTGCTGTAGAATTGTTGTCATACTGTATCTGTATATATAAGAAATAGTGCATGGAGGAAGCTAGCTTTCATACATATAATGCTGCCTTAAAAGAAAACTCAAAAGAAAGTCACATTTATCCCTAAAAGAAGTTCAATATTTTGAGAGAATTTTAAGATAGAAGATCAAATTACCAAGACTCAGGTTCAAAGTATATTACATTTTGCAATCATCAATAATTGTGTGTACCTTTACCCCGCATTCAGTTTACCTTTGGATACTAGAATAAGTCTTCTTCCTGATTAAGTGCACAGAACCGGCCAAAGTAATTTGATTTCAACATCACAGTGTTATTCTTGGCTATTGCATCACTGATTTCAAATTTAATGCAAATACAACATTTTGTGGCTGAAAGCTTGCAATCTAATTTGCTCAGATTGATTTCTTGAGCGAAGAAAGAAAAAAAAAAGAAGAAAGGATGATGGCATTTAATGGTAATATAGCAAAATGTGCCTGGTAAGGGTTTCAAATTAACAGGCAATTGGATGTCCCAAATATCTCATCAAACACACAATTTGTTATTGATTTTTCAAGCAAAATGTCAGAATACTTTAGCCTAAGAAATATTCTTTTTCTCCAGCTTTTACCAACTCCGAAATATATATGGAATTTAATGGAAGAATAAGGCACAATTCACCACTTCCTACGGTTCAGTAAACTAAACAAACAAACAAAACATTCTGAAGCTTAAAAACATTGAACACTAGTAGTTCTCAAAGCCAAAAATGTAATATGTGACTTCAATAGAATTGATACTTTTCCTATGATCTTCCCTCCCTTTAACCTAAACATAAAGAGTGGCTTCAGACTAAGTTTACCAAGACTGATAACAGTCCTGAACTGGGCTAGTGTGCTCATATTGTGCTGAAGTGCATCTAGAAATGTGTTGCAGAAATATATGAAAAAGATTCACTTGACATGAATATCAATCAGGGATGCCACTTTTCCTACTTTTGTAGGAATTCCTACTTTTTGGTCATTTTGGAGCATTTTTCCTACTTTAAAAAAAAAAAAAATCAGAATTTCAAAAATTCAAGAGTTTTCATGTATTAAAGTGATAGAAAGTAGCATAAAATTGTTCAAAGGGCCAAAATGTGCATGAAAGTGATATTTTAGCAACTAAAATATCAAAAATCTTCTTTAATCTTCCCAGCAAGGCGAAGTTTTTCTCCCTCCGCTCGAAATTAGTATCCGATCAAGACTAATTTCCTACTTTTTTTCCGTATCCAAGTGGCATCCCTGATCAATATCATGCGAATCAAACCAATTGACATCCAAGCATGCATTATTGGTATTCCTTTTAATAATGTATTCCTTTTATGTGAAATAGTCACCTTTGTCCCATTTTCAGCACTGAATTTTCTTGAAAAATTAATGCCTCTTTGGTCTTTATTCAAAATAGGCAATTTGTGTGACAGTGAATGGGAATCACATCTAGCCATGTGAGAGTAATAATGTCTTTGTAATGTGCAGATTTAATGTTTCATATCATGAAATAGGCAATTTAATAATGTCATATCGGTATTTTTTGCTATTTGAGTTAACTTTTTCAAAAAGGCAATGTAGCAAATGAAATGGCACAAGGTATGGGAGGTTCTAATGCCATAAATGATTTTTTGAAATAAACATCCATTGGCTGATTGTCTTGTTGAAACTTCTAGAGAACTTAAACATCCTAATTTTGAGGAGACCTTTACAATCCATTGACAGAAGTTTGAAATTTGCTGAAGGAAAATTGAATGAAATTCAACAACTCACTGTATCTCTTTATACAAGAGTGTACCGTTGTTGATTCGTGATGAATCCACAGTTGATATTCAAATTAGCGTGTCACGCACGGCATGGCATTTACGGAAGTGCGTTTACGCAGTACACAAAAGTTGGTGCATGGATCATCGCGCGGCGGGCTCTTATGGTACGTGCAAAAGCCCAGTGATTGGGAACAATTGATAACGTCAAAGCAGCAAACATTTACAAGTTAGAACTTTGCTTCAGATATTCTAAATATTTTATGAAGATGAGTAGGCCTATCTGTTAAATTGAAAACATTTAGAATTTAATTCACTACGTTTTTGGAAGAAGTTCGTTGTTGAAATACGCAGATGCATGGATGCATCGTTGTTGATTGGCGATGAACAACTCTGTGGCGTGTTTGAATACCTAAATAACTTTTCCATAATGAGAGGTTAAATTGAAATTCATATTGTGTTAATTTAGATATAATAACATTACATGAGAGAAAGAGAATTCCATTAATAGAAACCTATGTTGTCATTCATTCTATTTCATTCATTTCAGCTCCAGAAGTCATCAAAGATATCCAAGTAGTAGACTTACCAATAGTAGATGGTATGCACCCAAGACCAGACAGCCTTCCACTAGCCATCCCAGAAGACCTATATGAGAGACTAACAAGGCTCCATGGCAACCCTATAGTATGGTGGCTAGGACAAATCCTGCATTTTCTACTTAGACCACAACCAGCCTTGGATAAAGACATGAAAGATACTCATGACAGACTAGGATTTGGCCATCCAATTGTTGGGTAAGTACAGAATTTTCACATTGTTAGATAATCTTAATATACTTTTAAAAATCTTTTAGATAATTAACAGAAGAATGAATTGCCACATTTTCTTGCATCCTAATATCATTTTCCTAATCTTGATCATAAAACCCCATGAAGCCCATTTTAAATCCTGATGTGGAATAAAATTGAATCTATATTTCAATTGCTTTGGAAATGTAGATTATGAGAATACTTGCTAAATGTGATATAACAAGCTGGCAAGAGGATCATTTCAAGTTATAGCCACATGTTTGGGTAAGTAAAGAAATTTTTTTAAATGTCAGATATACTTAACATACTTTTGTTCTTAGATCTCGGAGCTTCCATATATTCTTGCATCCAAATACTATTGTCCTCACATTTATATAATCTTGCTCAGAACCCGTTTAGCCCAAACTCAAACCTCAAAAAAAAAATTGTACGGGTATATGCCTGCTGGACTCTGAAAAACTGACCATCTCTATACCTATTTTTGGCTCAAAAACCCACCCATCAATATACCAATTTTAATGGAAAAGCATCCAATTTTACTAAAATTGGGTGCTTTTTTTTGTGCAAATTTTCACAGAAGCACCCAATTTTCTTTCATCTGAGATGAAAACCATCCCATTGCATTGATATAACAAAATCCTGGAAAATCACCCCAAAAGGCAGGCACATATACGTATACCTTGTCAATGTAAGCATACAATTGAACCAATATTGTTTCGCAAATGTAGATTATATATCAAAATTGATAAATGTAATAAAGCAAGCTTGCAAGATAATCATGTCAAGTTATAGCCACATCAGGATCTGGTGGGTTTTTATGATCAAGGTTATGTGTTTCTTATGATCAACATGATTCAGTGTGAGTCCACTTGTGAGTTGCTGCTTAGACAAAAATTTGCATTTCCACGATTTTGCATTTCCCCTAAATATATTGCCTTGAACATATTTGGATATGGCTTAGACACCAGACCCAGACAAGGTCACCTTAGTCTGTAAGAAACTTAAAATAAGGTTTTATAACAGACTAGTATGGAAACCAAAAAGGTCAAATTTTGTACATTCTACATTAAAGAAAGCAACTGTGACCTATAAAGTCAATCAATCTTCCTTTTAGCTTTTAGGTGTTTTATTTCTGTCATTTTCTATTCTTTTGAATAATGTTGGAATTGTGATAAGGCACTTGTGCTTGAAGCTGTAGTCATGGAAACGGATGGAGCGTAATAGTTATAAAGGTGCAGTGTTTCTTTCGGGAAAGAAATTGCTTTCCTTTGGAGATGGTGCATTCCTTGGGTGCATCGATTCTTGTCAGTTTTATTAATACCTTGATTTCCTTTAAAATGTCAGTTTTACCTGGAGCAGAATTCCGCTTGGGGGCCATTTATAGCTTTATTGACTTCCCAGTGATGTTGTATAAACTAATGAAGGATATTCCTATGTGTAATATCTAAGTGGCTGAATGGATTTTAGTCAAATAAAGAGTTGGAATAGATAAATAGGCTATTGGATATAACATTTACATCTTAAGGAAAGACATATTTGCTCTTCTATTCTCAATACAATATGAAATTTGAAAAATATTCTGTTGTGATAAGTTACTTTGAGAAAATTTGTCATTTTTGAATGAGTCTTTCTTTTATGCTTCATATATAATGTTCAGCTATGCAATATATATGTACTGTATGTTAAGGAGCATTGTTGAATGTGTTAATGTTTAATTTTAGTGGTTTACTTTTCTTTTTAATGTTAACATTATAAAGCAATATAAGATTTTGTTCAAAAATATATTTGAGAACAACATTCATATATATATTTTTCTCTGCACTTGGTTTGTCATGCAGAAAATGCACTTGGTTGATCACGGAGAAAATGCACTTAAGGCTGTGATCACATATAAGTATACGGTATTCACTATACGCTATTCGATGGCTATATTTTGTACAGGCACAGCAAGCTATACGTTTTTTTGAATAGTGCCCTCTTATGTGACCCAGTAGCATCAAATACACGTGTTCGATTGAATCTGTACGTGTGCCCAGGTGAAATCGTGCACCGTATACCCGAATAGTATAGTTCTATATGATCGCAGCCTTATGCACATGTATTTTGTGGTTGCCAATAACAAGAAAAATTAAAGATATAAAAGGGTAAATTTCAAAACCAAAAAGGCAAGGCATTTAAGGCATAAAGGCAAAAATAAGCCCCCCCCCCCCCCCCCAAAAAAAAAAACCTAAGTCATTGGCGTACGCAGGGGTTTGGAAGGGAGTCTACATAAAAATGGAATAAAGAAATAAAAAAAAATCGGAAAACAGCAAAAAAAAGGGCGCAGTAGTCCTAATTACTGCTAATAATACATTTGGCCACCCGTCCGATTTAGGCAGGTGCCCCTAGCGGCCCCTTGACCCATCGCTGATTTGGACAAGGATTTATTGCACCCCAGGGGGTACGCAATCCTGGCTACACACCAAGTATAATTTGTTGTATCTTCTCTCCAAGTGTTATCTTATTAATTTACTACCAAACTTGATTGCGAAGGGTATTAATGATATTTAAGTTATGAATCTGTGGCTTGCTTCATCTGCCATCACTAAATTTTTCAATCAGGTCCATTACGTTTTTGCAATCTCAATTATTTAGTTTGTTTTTAATTGTACACCCATAATTTGTTTCATCAAAGGCGAGGAAGTATTGATTTCATCCATCACTACTACAGTTTGAGCAATGCGTTACATCTTAGAAATTATAAAAAAGTGCAAATGTTCATAAAGCAATGTTAGATTTGTCAAGTCTAGGCCTTCAAACTCGTCATCGGCTGGTCCAGGTGCAATCTGAATTTAATAGACTGTCAGTATCGGGTTACATATCTTGCAACTTGTCAAAATTGTGATATCTTCAGAGTGTTAGCTCATATACCATGCTTGATATATTTGTTAAGGATAAAATGTAGACGCAGAGCTTCTCAGTATTGTGATGAAGAAAAAGTTGGATTCATACAGAAATATTAAAAGTTTAGTCGACCATGATAGAAGTTCTAAGATGATAGTTAAAGTAATACAACATTTGAAAGTTCAATATAAAGCAAGAAATTATCACGTAGCTGTTTGAAACATAAGAAGACTATTCTATACATAATGACCTTGTGCTGCAGCATGCAAACATGTTTTGGAATAAAATATACATTTCAAAGTTTTTTTTTTAGATAATGCAGTGGCACTTACGAAAAATGTTCGTCAGTTTCAATCGCATGAATTTCAGAAAATATTCTGTCAATATGGTATCATGTTTTATGGAATTATATTATTAAATCACAGTGAAGCGTTACTGCTCTTGAAAGAATTGATTGCATCTCTCTAGGTTATTTTTCCCATTTATGTAGAAGAGCCCAACAATTAAAGTATTTATTTTCACTCCCTCAGAGTTTCTGATTGGCATTTTAAGAGTGAGTTTCAGATTTATTTTAGTATATTTCTTTGAATTAATGCCTCTTCATATTGATATTGCATTTAATGACTAATATCACAAGTTATATTGATCACTTTTTGTTTCAACTGAACAGCTTTTACACAAGCAACCTCATTTCATCATTTTATTCAGAATAAATTGCAATAATGTTGTCTGAATTACTTTATAGAAAACAGTTGATAGACTTGATAATAATGATATTGTAAAAGTAAAAGACTTGGGTAAGTTGATTGGTATCTGTGAAGGAGATCTTGTGATTCTTACGATTCAAAATTTAATATTTAATAAGACTTTGCAGGTGTTTTTCCACAAAGTATTTTGTTAGAACTTCTAAAATCAGTATGCTATTAAACTGGATTTTTGATGGAATAAAGATATTTTGATGAGACTTGGGAGGCATTTAATGAAGATCTCCAAAATTAAGTTTATTGATAACTGCAAGTGATGGATCATCTTCTACTAAATTGTTTTCTGTTTTTGTTTAAAAAAGTGCTATTGATATTCACAATCGGTAAAGTGTGTTTGTGTTGGGTTAAAGTTTTACGATGAGCACCAGGGATGATCAAAGTCGTGCATATTTAGATTTTCGCATAATAAAAGGAAACAGCACAGCACAGCACTCCATTCATCTGAACTAAGCGCTGGAAATAAATTGATAACCCTGACTTGCCAGCGGCATCAACTGTTTAATTCTTAACAAAACTGATTTAGTTATAATAATGAAGGTATATTATCTCACAGGGCATTAATGTGATGAATTAGGTAGATTATTATTGTGCTGCAATTTACAAAACTAAAGTATAAACATGGATAGCTAGTGGGATTTATTTCTAACAAAGTTTTACATAAAGATTTTCTATTAGTCGGGATGATTTTTTTAAAGAATTGTATGTCTTCCTTTGATGTTGTGAGGCTGTAAAGTAGAAAGTGATCGCTATTTGAGACTTTGGAGGGCCTGATTGCATTCAGAAACAGAGATACTACTTTTGTATTCTACATTGTATAAACAATTAGTAATGTGCCTCAACCATCAATTTGTTTGTTGCAGATTGCTGTCTAAATATAGTCATTGTTTTTGTTCTTATGGCAGTATACTAAAGGTGTCTGACTTTAAAGACATTTTTGTAACTCTCATATACTTTAAGGTAATGTATCTCATCATACTGATCATGTATATAAATGATGGCTTCAAATTAAATTATATCAAAGTAGTATGTGTGGGATCCATTCATTGCTTTCAGCTGTGTCTTGAGTAGACAATCTTGAAATGTAATTATCACAATGCAATTATGTATAATAAGATGGGCTGCCTGCTATATTACAATAGTTCTGACACTGCTCTTAATAATCTTACATAGAAGTTACCCTAAGGAACTGCTCGTACAGATTGCTTCAAAGCATGGTTAATGGCACATTCGGCCATGATTGAAAGTTAGGTAAAAGGCAATGTATATGTTGATCTAAGTAAGGTGTGTTCATTGGTCAACTAGTCGCAATCTAACTTCTTTTAAATCACCTTTGATCTCTTCGTTATATGCTACAAGATGTCGGCATAGATTGCCGGGCTTGTTACATTCCAATACTGTGGATCTTCAGGTTCAGATTACTTCTGCAGAACTGTAGTTAGATCTTGACCAGATTCTTCTCGTAAGACCCTTTGACCAATTCAGTGTAGTGACAAAACAACATTTGGGCCTCTGGTTTTTATAGGCATTTAAGCCGACTGAAGGGAGATTAGGCATGACTGTGCTAAGTTTGGTGCTTAGCAGTACTTGACTGGTTTGGTGCTATGGGATAATTTGGCTCTGTACAAGAGTAGTATGGTAGTTCACTCAAAACAGGGAGCTATCCAGGTAAATTTTCACCTGTCTTGTCATTTATGTTTTTCATACTCTCAATTTTAAGATCACATACAGTAGCAGTAATTATGTCAACTGTTTTAATTCTGTGCCAAACAAATTATTTTTTTTTATGTTAAATTCATGATTTATTACAGAATTCATCATTTCTGTTATTGATACTATAAAAAATATTATCTATTTCTTTTCCTTGCAACATTGAAAGTAGTAAATGGGGACGTTACATAATAAATTGTAAAATGAGATTGTGTGAACTTGTTGTGAGTGACCATACATAAAGCAAACACCTACAGGCTGCAAACAAGTATCGCATTACCAGACCATCAGCTGCAAAACTTAATTAAAAAGGTTATATCACCTTTGTGATAACTACTCTGATAATCTTGTTAGGGGCGCACCATTTGATTCTCAGGGGGGGGCATGGAAGTTTTTTTGAAAAAAAAAACTTCGCCGCCGAAGGCGGCGAAAAAAAAAATCTTGCCCCAGAGATGAGTAAGAAAAAAAAAACTTTACCCGACTACTTCAAATTAAAGAAAAACATAAAAATTGCAATTAAAAAAACTTTGCTGCCGAAGGCGGCGAAAAAAAAAAATGTTGCCGCCTTCG
>JXSR01S000142.1:81323-94384 GCA_000969725.1 Ophiothrix spiculata
TGTATCATTTATTTGACACTGCTTTACGTACACAAGTTTTTTTACATGCGCTTTTGTGAAATATACTAAACCCCGCATTTTGAGTTTTAAGCATCGTTTGAAATCTCTGAATGCATCCTCATACCACTGTTAAGCCGAAAACATACTCGGCCTCCAAACAAATTTTTCGCTACCAAACATTTGGTCGTGACGTCAAAATGACGAGTGACCCCAAACAAAATGACGCCAACACCGAGTTGAGACCAAATAAAATTTTGCGCTAGATTGCACATGCTATTGAATTGCCATATACATTGGACCAAATGTTTGCTACCAGTTCATACTTTAAGTTTGATGGCAAATATTTGGTGACGTCACGACTAAATGTTTGGTAGGAAAATTTTGTTTGGAGGCCGAGTATGATTTCGCCTTTACACATAGCTGAAAAGATGTGATTTCCCTTAAACCCTGTTCTTTAAGCTTATATTTGATTTTCATTTTTATTTTCATGACAGAAATGTGCCTTTTAAATTACCAGGATCATCTTATCATTTTAGAGGCATTATGTAGTTATAACTCACAAAACCAATTGGAGCGAATCCAGAATAGTTGATAGAAGTATAACACATTAGAACAAATACACTAGCTACTACAATCCATACCAAAAGTGTTGGTACTATTAACATGGTTGAGTTATGGTTGAGTTGATCTTGAACCTGGAGTTTTATTCCATATACTCTCATATAAACTTAACAAACCTGAAACCTTATGGCTTGTGAAGTTCATCCCCACACTCCACTTTGATAAGTGTGAAAGAGGATTTTATTTTTATTTTTTTCTCTATCAAAACCTTTTTTGACAAGCACCCTTTAATTCTTTGACACATTTTCTTTGAAAAGGTGTCAGAATGTTCAGGACAACAAGACCACAAACTGAATCATTTTACTCTCTGCAACTCTGCAATCTCAAACGTTCCTATTTGTTGACATTGTGTATCATTAAAATATTACTTTACAACATTGATGATTCAAGGATGTTGATTACATACCAAGAAATTGTTACATTTCAAATCAGTCACCAGTTAATTTTGTTTGAGATTGTAGGTAAACTCATGAATCAAGTTAAGCTTATTCTCTGTGCAAATTGGTACCAGACTCATAGGAGATTTAATATGATATCATGTGTATCATACAAGATCTGGGGTCGATTTCACTAACATTACGATGCATCGTAGCTAACGAAGGGTTCAGCTCGTAACTAAAACTAGACTTCACAAAGACGTGAAAACCCTTCGTAAGTGTTCACCGCATCGTAAGATATATGAATTATGCATTAGAAAAATCGAACCCTTTGTTAACATTGCCTGGGGTCAAGAGGCGGTTTTAGCTAACGATGGGTTTGGGTCTTACGATGAGTTAACGATGCATTTTAACGTTAGTGAAATCGACAGCTGAATTTATACTTCTCCCTTTTTGAAATTCTAAGTAGCTTGCAAATGAAATATTCAAAATTCACTTGGAATAATTCCCAGTGCATTTTGACTCAAAATGAAGATGCTTTTCGCAGTAGTTTATAACAGTCTCATACATTATTAACCAAGAACAAGAGAAGAATAAATTTACAAAATAATGATGTTGATAGAAGTCACTTCTGGCAAATGAATAGGTCGATGCGAGGGATTTGCATCTCCTTGGTTATTTAAAAATGTCAACTTATGTTATTGTTTACATATATTACCACCATATAATTCAAAATATGGGATAATTTTGCTTTTCAGAATATGAATGTGCTATATTCCCAAGATAGCAAACGCTATATGTGTGAAGGATGTTTATGATGCACAAGAAATCAGATTAGGCTAATTGCCTATGTACTGACAGAAACATTGTTAGAGAAGTTGATAAACTTCACTATTGCACAATAGCTATGTGACATATTTGAAAGAAAAATCATTCCATGTTTTGCATGCATATGCCATTATTAAGCTTATGTTATTACAAGATTTGCAACCTGGGTCTTATCATGATAATACAATGTTTGCATTGTAACGTTCATCTATTTAATGCCATATGCGTACTTGGCATAGACGTGTTTTAATAATGAATTTTATGACAAGTGTTGATGTTATTTGAAATGATTTGTATAAAATATTTTTGCTACAAATTGTGATTTATTGTCACTGCTCAACCTGTTAAATGTAATGACAATGTTAATTGTAATGTTGTTAATTGTAATATTGTATAATGACGCAGGAACGATGTAGATATCTATTTTATACTTATAGGGAAATTTTAATTGTTAGAAAGTGTTATGTCAAACATAACCTGAAACGTTTTAATTTTGTTCTTTTAGTTCCTATTTTTAAAACCAGCATTAGTCTCTAAAATGATCAGACTTTAGAAGCGTTCACCATATTTGATCAAATATCTGCCAATGCCCCTTGAATTGCCTCCCATCATATTTAAAGTTAATAAAATAATCAGCCATAGTGATTTCAGTATGACATTAAATTCAACTGAAAGTAAAAATTCATTTTTGTCGATTATTGGAATAAATTCAGAACATCTTTATCGGTTCCAAAATTTGTGAGAAAAAGAAGCAGTTTTTGAAAATATGTTTGACCTTGTAACAAATACAACTTGACATTAATGTTGAAAAAACAACTTTAAACTCTTGTTATTATGTTTAATAATATTATCAAAAACCTTTATAAAATTTGAAACAACTCTTTATATGACAACTTGAACAGTTCAATCGGTTATTGAAGAGAAGGCATTTTAACAATTTCTGAAATCAGAAACAACTCCAATTATCAAACATCTTTTGTCTAGATAGGAACAACTCAATCTACAACTCAAAAATATTTAAATAAACAAAATAACAATCCAAATTTGATGAACAAAGATTATACTATTCTAGCAAATATTATACTGTTTTTATGCTTTGTGCATGTTAAGATCCTGAACACAAAGGTAACATCTTGCTTAGAAATTGCAATTATGAAGACAATATTGCAGGCTGTATGACAAGTATTATTGGAGAGGGAAAGGGAAGCACTTAAGAAAGTAATGGTACATATATATGACCAAAATTCAGTGGAAGGTGGATATACAGATACGCAGCCAAGAACAATTGCATTTTTGGCCTCCCAGTTTTACAAAAGACCCGTCAAAAAATGTTCTTTGGTTTAGCTATTTGTCACCAATATGTGTTTTTAAAGAGTAATTTACATTGTAAAAATGTATTTAAGGTATACTGATAATGGTTACTCAAGTAAAAGCGGTTTACAAATGGTTGGCATTTTTTTCTCTTTGTTATGTGTACATATCGGGTGGTACTCAAAATCATATCCTAAACTGATTTCAAATTTTTTATGCTTTCAAGAGGGTCATAATTTTAGCTTTTATTATTTTCAGTCTGTTTTGGGCATCTGGGCCCGTATTCACGAAACACCGCTAACTCTAGTTGGCTGCTCACCTATTGTATACCTGTCAAAATTTGACAGGTAGACAAAGAGTTAGCAGCCAACTCGAGTTAGCGGTATTTCATGAATATGGGCCCTGGTTTCTATCTTCGCCATTTTTTTATCATCTGACTCTCACAAACCTGTTCGTAGCATAAAGCCATGGTCTAATCTAGCACGCAAGAGGTCTTGGGTTCAAGCCCTAGTCCATTCATCTTTGGAACTTCTTAACATTTATTCTTCTCTTTCTTTCCCATTGTTACCCCTTGACACACCTGCTCTAACAAATGTATCATTAATAAAAGAGCTAGTGGTATTTTTTTTTTGTAAAAATGCTGTTAGCTGAACCTTCCTTACAAATAGCTAAAGTGGAATTGGAAAGAATTGTCTGGCAAATATACAGTATCTTCTGACTGACTGCTTCCCCATCCCTCTTATTAAGGCATAATGCCTGTTTAAATATTTTGTTATTTGTTATATGATTTGATATTTTATGATCAGTAAAATCAGTATTCAGGGTGGATTTTATAAATGAAGTAATGATGTTCAATGTTTATGTGTGTTGTATATAGAAAATTTTATATATAAATTGTGCTTACCCTGAATTTTTAAGTGTGCTATTGAAAAAAATCAACTTGCTGTACATAGAATATGTATGAGTCCAAAGAAACTACTTAATATCATTAAGTAGATATATTAAATGTAAGAAAAAATGCATTTATTGAAGTGAAATATGTCATGGATACAAATTCTGTAATCAAAATTAAATTGTATGTAATGTGAGGAACCAATTTCGGCTTATGACTAATCACACTGTAGCAATACGCCGGGGAAGTAGTGACATCATAATTTATGTAAATCACCCAACACGTGCGTTTTTGGTTCCAAACAAACGGGGTGGCTAGTTTTACCACACGTTAAGTCTATGGGGAAAAAAGTCAAACTCCTATTTGATACCATAACTTTCTTCTAAAACAAATATAAGGGAAAACATGCCGACCTGTTATGCTGAAGGTTGTGATCACAAGCCAGGACGGGGCCCGTATCGTTATTTTCGTTTTCCAACCGAGAAAAATCAGTCTGATATGTATGTTTACGTACACCTATCTGTTAATACGTATGATCAGTGAACATTATCATTTGTTTGGAACCAGATGGCACGTGTTGGGCTAATTATCATAAATGTGACGTCACTACTTCCCCGGCGTAAAATGATAAGTAATATTGTTTGCATCTGAACCACTTCCCGCGCGATAGATATTAGTACCGCTACCCTTTTTTATTGTGTTTTTAATCATTTATCGTTATCGCTACAGTGTGGCTTTGCCCAATTAAGCCATTTTTGACATGAATAAGGGAAATTAATTGGATGTTTGCAATTTTCAACTCTTAATTATGACATTTACAGTGGCAACTTGTTAACAAGTACCCTGATAACATGACATTTCTGATAACACGTATAGTAGTACTCTGTCAATTCCGAAGAATATCTTTTACATTGTATTTTTTTTGGATGACACATAGTTCTGATAACACATAGCAAAATGCTAATTCCTATCAAGTACATGTTAATTAGTTTCCACTGTATTATGCTGCATGTTTTGTTTTGGTAAACTAAATTGTACCTACGTTAAATCGAGTGTTGAGAAATAAGTAAGAGATTGTAGCAGTAACAGTCTATTGATTTTAAAATGTTACCCTAAATGATCAACAGTGTGTATGTTTGTGACTATTTTCTTGAAATAGAAAGTCAAAACAAACATATTTCAATGTTTTGATTTCTTCCATGGATAACAATGATATTACATGACATAGGAATCTGTAGAATTGGGTCATTTTTTGTATGGTCACAGATGTCACGGAACATTCCGTACGTATCTCATTCTCAACTTCATGAACTTGGTTATGATTTCTTGTATGGTTGCAGTGTTCTAAAATTATGAGCCAGCATATTTTTTTATTCCAAGCAATTAATGTAGCCAATATTAGAAGAATATGTGGAAGTTGTTGCAAAAATCTGAGAAAAAAATAATGTTTACAATACTTGTTTAGGTTGCTTTGTTTAAAAAAAACACTAAAACAATTGCAAAAGAAACCATAAACATGTTCAAGCTCAAGGGGAGAAGCATATAACGGTTTGTGACATTTGAGATCATATGGGGGAAAGACCCTTATTATATTATAATATTTTTGACAGGAGGACATAAAACAGTACCATAGTACAAAAGTAAACTACCTCCTGCCTCAAACAGTCTCATCACATCAGAATATACAATTTTATAGGGCATGTAATAATGATAATAATATCCAGTGTTTATATTGCGCTATTCACCATAGTATCATAGCACTTGACATTATTACGCTGTTATTAGGAAATCGTCACGATCATCTCACCTGAACTAGATCACAATCTTAAGATGCCGACCTATCGGAATTTAGATTGTAATATTCCCCTAACAGCTCCCCAATGCACTTGGGTTGACGAAGCAATCAAAATTAAATGTCTTGCCCAAGGACATAACCCATTGGCCGTAGCGGGGCTCAAACTCGCGACCTCATGATTTGGAGTCCTGCACTGTTCGACTATATTCAGTCTCAATCTATGAAGCAAATTTTTTGAAAACCTTGATTGATACCATGGTTTGAATCTAGCCAGTACACTACGGTTGTTGTTCTCTGGCGGTAGATAGTAGGAGTTGATATATTTTCTTGGACAGTGCCATTGTGGTTGCAACAAACCCTCAAGTTTCTATGAGAGATGCAGTAGTTAAAAATATGACACAAAATATTGGTAAACCTAGCTGTTATCTTACTGAAGCTACGTACAATTAAACAGTCCGGAAGACATGGTGCTCTATATACTGTCTTCATTTGTTAACAAAATTTGCTCATTAATAATTAGGCTAAATGTTCCTATGACACAAGCTAGCTTATATCATACATGATTACAAAATCACATTTTTGAAACACGTCCTTACGTCGTATATTTTGATGCGATGACTTGTATGTTTCAAGTGGCTACCACATGTAATGTATGCAATCCACTAATGTCTGAAAACAGTATAACTTAACATTAACTTGATAGCTCATGGAATTAATGTTTTTGAGCTGTAATCTTAATCCATGCATTGTAGCTCATCTTCCTTTGAACTGTTTGTTGTCTTCAAAGTTTATGAACTTTATATAGTTGTAGAAATGAGCTGTTATTTAGGAAATTGACCTTGTATGTAAAAAGCAAGAAATCTGGAGCATTTTCACCAGTTATTTTGTTCAATTTAGTAGTTTGATTACTTATGAATTCTTGATTTACCATGGTGGTATTTTGTATGGCTTGATACCCTTGAATATTACTGGATTACCACCATTTTGAAGAGCAATGGTGGAGCTCTTCATATCTTGTTTGGAGCAAATATGAGCTCAGTCACACATCACCGTATAAAGTCCAAAAGTACGAATAACATACACCATTTGGGTCAATGACATAAATGTATATCGACAATTACCAAAACAGTGTTATTTATACGTTTGAGCAATATACGGAGACATGTGACTGAGCCTTCTTAAATCTAACATGATAACCTGATGGGCATTTATAATAATGGGTATTCACTGATTGATCATAGTAAAGTGGTTCTATAGAAACAAATTTTGCCAATTATTTTTTCATGCTAATGATACCTGCCCAAGTTTGTCTTGCAATAAGACTGCTTGTGATATTATTGGTTGAAATCACTCACACTGGCAAAAGTTTGAATTTGCTACTATATTTAGAAGCATGTTCATTAGCATCAAATAATTTTAATTGATGAAATCACTTGAGTTTTAAGTTATAAGCTCCAAATATTTGGTGCAACATGTCTTCTGTATCCGGTTAATTCAAACTATTTCTAATAATAATGGAACCATCATATATTTGGTTGCTCATGAAAAAGTATGGAAAGGCTCTTATTAATGCGTCACTGGTGCAACTGGACTAATTTGTTGATTGTCGGAAATCAATCACCAAGAGATATTTGAAGTCTTCTCAACAAATTGAATAATCAGGGCAATTCTTGCACTTCATAAGAAATATGATTATCATGTGAAATTATCCATATTGTTACTATAAATCGTTTATTCGATTTTACGAATTAATGTTTAATGTTGCAGCTGTTAAATGTTTTATTTTGGCTCATAATCATTCTTTAACAATGTTACCATTCATTCAGTTCTTTGTCCATATATTTATGACAATCATAGTTAATTGTATTTTGTTTAAATTATACATTTTAGATCAATAATAATTTTCCAATACTACTAATAATCAGTTGTTTAGTCATATTAATTACAATCATAATTATTTGTATTTTGCTTCAACTAGATCAATATATTATTCTATTTAGACTTGTTTTGTATTTTTAATATAACTTGTTTATTTAACATGGATTATTCATTTCATCTGATCGGATCTAATAATCATATGTTTTTGAATTATTAGTTTTATATTTGGTTTTACATTGAGTTCTGATCAAAATTAACCTTAAAATTTGAAAAATGTATTTATCAAAATCAAGCAACAGGTTTCTTCAGTTACTTCAGGACCTTGGTGGTTATTTCTTCAGATATGAATTTTAAACAGGATTCCAGTCATAACTATTATAAAAGAAGTTGTTTTGCATGTGTGCTATTTGCAAGTAAGATTGTTAAGTTTAGTAATAATTGTAGAAAAGCAAGCAAGATGTTTTGTGATGGTATAAGATTGTTGGGATGGTGAGTCTTCCAAAGGTAACTGTTTATTTATTAACTCCTCAGATTTAATGATTTTGGTGACTTCAGTTCTGAGTACCATCTTTTCCTGTGGAAAGTATCATTGGTTGATTGAACAGACAACAGCATGCATTGCCTGAAATTTCAGAAGAGTTTTAGTACATATTATATTACCCAAATATACGTAGGGGTATCAAAAAGTCTTAAAGTTCACTCAGAAGGGAAGAAGTTTTATTGATGTAATTTTGTGAGGATGTCACTAGTCCTTATGTACATTATGGAGCTAAAATGATATAAATGGCATTTATACTTTCTTTACTGGCTTGATGGATGTCAGCGGCCTGCTCCTCTAACCACTTAAACTGCATGGTTAAATCTGAGATATGGGGCCTGATTAAAATCCCCACATTTGAAGGATTACAGCCCAATAATTCTATGATAACATTCCCAAAGTTCAGTATAGATTAGGATCTCCTCTTTCCATTGATACTAAAATTATGGTATTCGGTCAAAAACTGACGTCATTATAACATAAAAGAGCAAGGCTGACCAGAAAATTGTTGATTTTTAGAGAAGAATGTTGTGGATTTTGGGGGTAAAAGTAGATCTCTACAATGTATGTCTGGACATTAGTTTTAAGTGGGAGAAATGTATTACTTTGCTATGCAAAGTTTAAGGATCACATAATAAAATTATGTTCATGGCTGTATTTCTTCTTGGTGATCTTGAAGACTTTTTGATACCCCTCATATATTATGAAATGTCTGTTACCACTCTAGGGTAAACAAAACTCATCCTGCTCACTGTTGACTAACCATTGTTCACATTATCGCAATCTAGGAGTTATCTGAGAGGTCAAAATAGTGTGATTTATTGTTTGTATAAGATGTATGATATGAATTAATGGTGCCAACAATGATGACATAGCCAAGCGATATCTGTAGTGCAATCAGAGATTATATAGAATGCCACGTGTGCTCCATAATTGTATGTATGTATGTGTCTGTATTATTGCCAGGTTTCCTTGTAGAATTGTTATGACATGTCACTTTTAATGTGCAGTGAAACACATATTTTGAGTTCAATTCCTTCCTGCCAAATTTGAATTTCAAAGGCTGTCAAAGGAAAGATTTTATTAAGAAGACATTTGTGATGACTCACCCTGAAAACGGGGACTTTGCGACAGAACACTTTTCAAGATACAGGTGAGAATAGGCAGCAATAAAGAAAATAATAAGAATTTCCAGCGGATTTTCTGTTGTAAAATTTGATCGCCTTGATCAATTTCAACAAGTAAGGTGTTATTTTAAAGCTTAAAAAAAAAATGCTGCAACAGATGAAATGAAAAAATCAAAATTGATATCATCTTCAAAGTCCCCCCTTTCGGGGTGAGCCATCACATTTGTAGCACATGTTTCAGGTCAAAAATAATTGGAGGAGTTGTAAGTTTAAAGCTTAGTATGTTTGAACCATTCACACCATTACCATTCAACACTATTAGTTGTAACTTGTCATATTAAATTTTATAATTCATTTGGGCATGCAGAACATGGCCTTGATTAAATTGACCAGGAACAACAGCTAAGGGCCAAAACATAGTCGGCCTTCAAACAAAATTGTCGCTACCAAACATTTGGTCGTGACGTCAAAATGTCGATCGACTTCAAATAAAATAACTACAACACCAAGTTGAGACCAAATAAAATTTCGCGCTAAATTGCACATGTGTTGAATTGTCATATACTTTGCCTCAAATGTTTGTTACCGGTTTATACACAAATATTTGGTGACATCACAACCAAATGTTTGGTAGCGAAAAAGCCGACTATGGTTTGGCCCCAACTGCTTGAGATGACATACCATTACTACCAAAATGATGCTACTGAATGCTTGAATTCACACAAATCTAGACAAGTGCAGGGCGACAAGTGCCGTGTTTTTATATGAGGAGTCACGACTTACAAACATCCTGTATTCCTTAATATAATCAACATTTTCAAGTTGAACATGTTCTGCAACATACTACTGAAATAGTGGAACACTATAATAAATTGGTATCACAAGTATGGAATAAGATTTTTGATACCCAAAACTATTTAGGGTACATGAATGTTTGTACCGGTAGTAACTTTCTAGAAGTCTTACATTGAATGCTAAGGTCACATTTTTCAAAATTTATAATTATTAGAATAAATTCAACTTATGATGTGCTGCAAACAAATAAACTAAATCAACAATTACAACGGGTAAGTGAAACATGAATGCAAGGTTTTTGTTAAAGGTGGCTAAGAGGTGTTATGCAACTCACTCATTCAAGTTAATCACACAAGGTGCTACATTTCAATCAAGATATCAATAGTTTGCAATTTTAGAAACAAATGTGTGCTAAGATAAATAAGGCAGCTTAGAGATATTGAAATGATGCGTTAAATCTGTACAAAATTCTCTGTATAGCATTGTTGAAAACTCCTGGCCTAATGAAATAATCAACCTCCAGATCTGAAATGAAATTGTTTTCATAATAATCATTGAGTTTTGAGTTAAACAATTTCTATAGTTTAATTTTATTTTGGAATATTTGTGACAAACTGATCAATTTTGCAGAATTTTCATTTTTAAATGCAAGTCTTCTCAGAGCCATGCTTTGTCTAGATACCGGACCAACAATATATTGGTTTGCGGTCTTGTAAAAAAATCGATGCTATTCAAAGATGAAGTTCAGGTATTTGAACCAATTTTGAAGACACAATTGAAATTAGTATATAGATAGATTGAAGGAAATGCTTCAGGTTTCTTTCTAAAATGAACCATACTGACATGTGCTATTATAATAAATTTAGTTGTATGCATTACCCATACTACCTGCATGGCCATACCACCTGTTACCCAAATTATATTTTGATTTTATTATATACTCCCGTGATTTGACAATGTATTTTAGATGATTTATGTTGAAATCTATTATATTAATAGTGTTTATGTATTACAGTATTTGTAAGCCAGTGTTTTTTGGTGCTGCACTTAGTATGTACAAATGAGAACTGATTTCATGTTTTATCAGTCGCCATATTTTGATGCAGTAAATAAAAGCTTGTTTATGCAGGCAAATGTTTTCTCTAAATAGATGTCAGGTGTGTGATTATTAGGAGATTCTCATACCTCAAACCAGTTTATCATGTCACAATACTTCGTATGAACAGTGTTTAGTCTGCCTAGAAGGATCACGGGCAGCGAGGGCGTGACTCGCTGCCTGTGGTCCTTATCGGACAAAACACTGTTCGTACGAAGTATTGTGACCATAGTCTCATATATCCTGTATATAGATTCCCATCATCTGTTTCTGTTTCGTCTCCGGGCTATATAAATTTATGAAAAGTATATGTATATGCCAAGGCCCAGGGCATAGATTTACCTGGCAAGCTGTTTCACTTTGCGGTCTGCACTGAAAGAAACACTTGTGAGGATTCTAATCAAATGACAACAACATTTATAATTGGTAGATAAAACAAATATTGCCAACTTTTGTTCAGGGCAAGGTTAAAATTATTTCCCAATGTGATCTTAAAATAGGTCAAACTTAATAGTCATGGTTTAGATATAACCTTGAGGAAATTATTTTAACCATGCCCCTCAAAGTAGTCAATATTTGTATAATATCAGCGTTATCATACAGTATTAAGCTTAATAAAATAATTAAACTTCAAATTAAACACAAATTGCCTACAAAGACATTTTATTTCATATAATAATAATAGAGAATGCCTCTATTTGCATATATTTCACTATTTACAGTTTTACAATTTTAACCATGATATTTAATGGAGGCTATAATGCGTCCCTAGTTTACATATAGGACATTAGTTAACAGGGCCCATATTCATGTAAAATTTTGACAGGTATACAATAGGTTAGCAGCCAACTAGAGTTAGCAGTGTTTCATCTATTAGAACTTTGAAAACAATAAACTACAAAAGATGGGAGTTTATTTTTGAACACCATATCCAGATCGGTGTGGAAAGCAAAACAGCAGAATCTCAATATAATATTTTTGATTATACGATCAATAATAAACAGTCCTTTAAGAGAACATAAATTATGTGGCCCGTCATATACGGGCCATTGAAGCTGAGCATAGTCAAAAATCACGTCCATGGTCTAATTTCATCAGAAACGTTACTTTTGAAGTGTATTCTATCATATTAATTAGGTTCCAACATCCAAAACAAAAGACAAATGTTTTAAAAACCGATACAAAAATCCTTTCTCCATGGAAGTTTTACCAGTACAGAAACTTTAAACTTAATTTTCTCAGAACTATAGTTTTCTAAATCAGCCTGATGCCTTTTACCAATTTAGATGTAACTTTGCAATTGAACATCCAATAACCAAAAGCAAGGTGTCATTTTAAAGCTTAAAATATAATCTTTCAGATGAGCCCAAAAAAAAATCAATTTTCATTTTGGGACCCTTTAGGTACCTTTCGATATGATGGGGCACATATATTAAACAAAGTTAGGTTCCTGTTCCCTGAAATCAGCCTTACCTAGAAATACATTTTTTTGGAATAATTTTTTTACTTTTTAAAATGTTGTAGACCTAACATTTCACAGTTATTTGACGTGGATCATGTGATAAGTTTTATTTTTTACCATAGCAAATTCCACTTAGAGCAGATCTAATTTTAAATCTACTTTGTGCTTACAGACATATGATAACAAAGAGTGCAAAACACAAACTCTCCTGGGATTGACCTATGATTTCATTCAAATGCTCTCCCTGTAAAATAGTGATTTATATGCACCACACATTGAGTGCCCACATATTCACGTCTTGTCTTTAGCTGCCAGACAAGGGACATGATGGGAATTCCCAT
>JXSR01S000143.1:17505-27737 GCA_000969725.1 Ophiothrix spiculata
TCTCTCCCTCTCTCTCTCTTTTTTTTTTTTTTAATTTTACTGGGGGCGCGCGCCCCCTCCGCCCCCTCCCTGGATCCGCGCCTGTTATTCCTAACAATGCTTTGTCAAGATCACTGGCCTCCTCAAATTCCTGCACCCAACACATTTCCTGTAAATGGATGCTCCAATTAAAGCTGTTCCATTTTACAAAACACTCAGCAAAAACTTCACTTAAATTAATGATCATACAAGAGTCCTTACGAACATTCTGCCAAAGTTTTGATGGACAGCTAACTCATCCTCCCATTCTAAGTTCATCTGCTTGTGTTTCTTTTGTGTGTATGTTGTATAGTGTAGGGATGAGATTTTGTGCACAGTTATAAGAATTTGATCCTCTGTATGTTTTTTTTCTGTCACTTCAGCTTGAACACCCACTTAATCTTCTCACCTAATCATTAGCACCGCATTTCTCCTTGGCGCTCCAACTCCGACTATCTCCCAATTGATGTCCGGTCACTGGGGATTGTAACGTAACTCTGCCTTCCTAACCATGCCACACTACCATAGCCTGAGGATAGTAAGGTGAGATTAGAGAATGCCACTTGCAGACATGGCAGTAATGGTACGGCACGTTGACCCCCTTTCATTTTGTCAGGCGGCAGGAGTGGGACACTGGCTCATCATGCTGTCAACCTAAGGACGGATATTATTACCTGGGTTCTACAACAAGGATCTTACCCTGGGAAGGGGTGGCACACTTGGATATATTTGTGTCAGTCAAATATCTAACCCAATGATCCCACAAAGTCAGACAAACATGTTGCCAAAGATTCCGAGATTCAATCCGGCAAGGCGACCCTCATTTGGAATCGAACCTTGGCCCATTGTGTGCAAGGTGATATCTATAGCCACTACACTATGGCCATGTAACTTGCTGTAGCACTGTGCAATTTGCAGTGGTGTAGCCAGACTTTTTGGTCAGAAGGGGAAAACACATTTCGTCCTGATTTTCTGAGACATGTGATATGCTTTTAAATATATACTGGCATTTTGTCAACAAACATTCTGACATTTTGGAATCAAAATATCACCCTTTTTTACAATTCAGTTTGTAAAATGTTGTGTCTTGAATTTATTCAAGGAAAATAAGATGGTACCAACATCTGGAAGCTTTCGTGGGATGATTATTGAATTAGATAATAGATATGACAAGTACTAGAGATGACAATTTTAGCATTATCAGACTGCATTTTCAAACAAAATTAGCAACTCATTTTTTGTTCCCATATCTACGCCCAATAAACCAACATACAGACAACACCAGCACCCCTGCCCCAGGGAGACCTTACACACCTTGTCCTATCTATGGGAGATCATGTTAACGGAAGTGGCTGCTATCAAGCGGGGCTCCCGTTCAGATTTGTAATACCCTCGGGATAGACGAGAGCATTTGCTTGGCACGTTTGATACTCATGAATATACATTGTGGTACTCTAACAGCATGCCCTGCGGTGATTTACAGTTTTTTGCGCATTTCATCTTTTTTTCTTCCTTTTCTCCAATTTTCATTTTTTTTAATGTTTTGGATATTTCTTACTAGATACTGAATCAGCAACAAACTTTTTTTCAAGAAGGAAAGAAATGATCAGCTGTATTATTGTTGGATGATACCACAAAGTTTATATTATTTAATTATACAAAATTTTATTACATAGAAATGAGTGGACTAAATTACCTGGAGAAGACATCCTATTTGCTGCGTAGAAACAGATATTTTCAGGTGTATTGATTGTGTAGAAACAGATTTTCTGGGACAGTTAATAAAGGGAGGTATCCATGCTAAATATAGTCTTTATCAAAGACCCTTAAAATATGCCCCCACCCTATAAGCTCTCAAGGCACGAGAATACGAGCAAAGTGAGGAGCGAGAGCCAAAGGCATTCCGAGGGAAATGAGGTGATGAGCGCGAATAGTCACCAAGCGGTACAACTTGACCTTTTAATTCTGAGTTAAACGATGTCTTCAGTTATGGTCTAATAACCACCGCAGACTGACCAGTGACCAACCGGGAATCGCAAGAGCTTGCAAGCATTCACCCGTGTCCTACCGGCATTGCGGCTTCCTTGTATTACCAGACACCGGTCAGCGACCGGTGGTTATCTGGTAAAACAAAACATATGTTTAGATTTTGAAAAATGTGTTTTATGCTGAAATTGTGAGGGAAAAAACCCCATTAAAGTCATGTGACACATCCATTCCAGAATTTGCTACAAGGAGCTACAAGGCTTGCCTTAGGTCTAAATGTGTTTGACAATACACACCCTGTAGTGTGAACACTAACACCTGAATCATCTTACTACCCTTTTATCAAACTACACACCAAATTATATTTAAAACTATCATCCCTTATCTTTATGCATATTCATAAAGTAATGTATACACTTTGATTTTCATCAAGTGTCAAAAATGCAAATGAATTTTGCCCGCGTCCCTTTGGTGATGTTCTAACATAGGACTATCATCTCTGAAACACCCAAATCAAGTTTAAGTATCTAGTGGTTTATAAAATTACAATGGTGTGAAAGATATGGTGATATCGTCTGAGTGATAGGTAATTCTACTCCCCTCCCAATTTCACCCAATTTACTGAGGTAACAAGATTATTCCAACCCTTTTATTTCGTTTTTACCACACATTTATCTTGTTGAGGTGATTATCAAAACATAATTTACTTCACTACTTTTGCCCTGAAGTATTTTGACAATAAAATACCCCAGTGGCATGCTAAAGTTTGGGGAGTTTTTTTTTTTTTCTATTTCAAATTGAGATGTTGTCATTGTAGTGTAAAGATGAAATATGCAAATATTCAGGAGCAGTTCATTAAAGTTTATCAAGTTCACAAAGTTCAGTTTATTGATGGGTTTATTAGTCACTATTTTGACTATTTTGGGGACATTTTGCAGGGGTGTGAAAGTTCCTCTTTTCAGCTGATTTCCTCGTTTTTGAAAATTTTCATGTGTTAAAATTTTAGCTTTTTTATTGTTTTTCAGCCCGTTTTTAACCTTTTTTACAACTTTACGACGCTTTTCCTCGTTTTTCCTCGTTTTTGTCAACTGGCCTCTCACACCCCTGATTTTGGGATGAACAGAAATCACAAAGTGAAACTTATAACTGCAGCCCCAAATTTGTCAAAAATTAACTGTGCATTGTTAGTCAAGGAAAAGGGTAGCCTTTTTGAATGCGTATCTAAGATTAAGGTTCAAAATTAGACCGAGTGTCTTAGCTACTATTAAGTTGTGTAGAACATACTTGTACATGTGCAATCAAAAAAACCATTGATTTCAACTTATTCTGTGTAGTTCAATTAAACCTGGACTCCTGGTTATGGGAGACACTCAGTCTCATTAGTATTACACCCACGTGCTCCCTGGGCATTTTCAGCTTGTATCATACAATTATACATAGTGATAATGTTGTAGAGAACATGTTATAAAGATAAGTTCTCTTATCCTGAATGATAATAATAATTAAGAAATACCATATGTAAAAATGTTCAATTCATCTATATTGTTTTATAAAGCAGTAGCGCTCTGAATCTGTGTTAAGTGTTAAATACTAATTTAGATAATTGCCTGCCAAACCATGACTTAAACTATAAAACAGCTAATTGTTTTAATGAAAATACAGCCTGTTTGAGCACTTGTTATTGTTAATTTTACTGATTTACTCATCTTCACATTGCAGTGATAATCAGCAACCGTTTCTCTCCGCCTAGATGCACAATGAATTACACCCATGTGTAACGAAACACCGATATAGATTAGCGGACTATCAAGGCTAATGACAAACACCTCAATGCGACACAATTTACTTAATGGAAACTTGATCAAATTCAACACTGAGAATTAACCCTGAATTAAAGTAGCGCTCAATTATTCTATGATTTTTAAAGTGGCATGCTCTCATTCTTTGGGGCTGATCACTGGCGTGCCCAGGATTTTTGGAGTAGTGGGGCACAAGCATCAGTTTCCCCCAAATGACATAAGATTTAAACTAAAAAGGTGCAACCAACATTTTTTGATGTAGCTTTTGAAAACTGACACGCAAAAAAAAGGTGTCACAAGCGCAATGATTTTATTACATTTCAAACAATTCTTCTTCTTGTGATTTTTTCTCTCCTCTCCTTCCCTTTCTTTTTCTATTTTTTATTGTCCAAATCCCCAAATGGACCTTTTCCCCCGACTGACATACCAAACTTGGGGCACATGCCCCCCCCCCCCTTTGGGCATACCACTGGTGCTGCTGATCCAGTGGCGTATCTGCCTGGGGGAAGGGGGGCGCCCACCCCCCTGACAGGAAAGAAAAAGGGGAAAAGAGAAAAAAAAGAAAGAAAAAAAGAAAGAGGAGGACGTAGTCACAGATCATAAAAGTAACTAGTCAAAATCTGATGAGGAAACCATAAATGTGGCACTATCATGTATCTAGTGTTGATAATTAGCTTTTCTGTTATCAAGTGCAATGACATCACGATCATATGCTCACAAAGGGATTTTTCCTCTTTAACCCCTTACCGGATAAACTTGCAGTACAAAATAGTGAGCATTGTAGCCCCTTACCCTAACTTTCAGTTACTGACGGAAGTTTCATTCCAAAAGTCCTAACTTAACATGACAAAATAAAACACTGCGAGAATGAGAGATTTATAACAATTTTAGCTGAAATTTTTTCCATTTTTTCGCGCAATACGCATGCATTGCAAAAATTCATAGGCCTAATTTTGTTTTGAATCATGTCACTTGCTCCTTCCCTTGACCGTAGATGGCATCATTTCGTTTCAATCATGTCACTTGCTCATCCCCTGAATCATAGATGGCAGCTACCATGCTACTATTGCTAGTTTTTAGCTGAATTTGTGGAAATATTTTTCGCGCTACGCGCGCATTACAAAAACATCACATTATTTTTCGTGGGCCGTGTCACTCGCCCCCTCTGACCGAAGAAGGCAGATACGCCACTGTGCTGATCAATTTTAAACTACTTAATTTGAATATTTTGGTGTGAATTTGCATAGAAGTCCTAAGTTTTATCAGAGCTACTTTTGTCAGTGTGTGGATGTATTGGTGATGCAAGCATACATACTTGAAAGATGTCATCTCAACTGTAGATATTATGTATACAATATCTAGGACTGCTAATACTACACATTTATTATCTACTTCAGATCACAAACTTTCTATCAACTGAACAGATATGGGCAGATATTTTGTTCCTTTTTTCATTTCTACAGGCCAACCTTTTACATTACTACCTCTAGGATATCTCTAGGGGATGTCTACTGAAGTCCACATGCCATCAGCTGAAAAACAAAACATGATTGGTGGAATTCTTGGAAAGAACGAAGTACATTCTGCCATCCATATGGAGTGGTCTCTTCTGCCTATGCTCAAAGTAACCCAATGATATAACATATGTAGACAAATTAGGTCTTTTTGACTTTCGCATGACATAAGAAAAAAGAGGTTAACTCAACTTAAGTTTACTTTGGTTATAACTTTGGTGTAGGTGTTCCGAAAATGAGGACTTACAGAATAAATAATATGTGTTGTGCATATTTCTATGATTTTTGCTTCAAAAATAGTCACTAAATCCTCCTTCTTTGCCCCCTAAATTTGAATAAAAAAACAAATTTTCTGGGGTTTTTCGCCCCCTTGACCCCCACCAGGGGCGAAACCCCCTTGACCCCCCTAAGAGGCCCTAAGGCAGCCCCTGGACCCCACCCGTAACAGGCTTCGCTGTCATGGACAAAAGGGCCGCTTTAACATTTTTGCCACGGCCGGTTTGAGAACCCAGTCCGCCCCTGATTGTAATCATGAGCAGTAATGAGCAGTAAATATTAACAACCATGTTGTTCCTTTTTTTCATTTCTACAGGCCAACCTTTTACATTACTACCTCTAGGATATCTCTAGGGGATGTCTACTGAAGTCCACATGCCATCAGCTGAAAAACGATACATGTTTGGTGAAATTCTTGGAAAGGACGAAGTACACTCTGCCATCTTGAAATAAATTTTAAAAAAACCGGAAACACTTACAAGAATGAAGAAGAAATGATGAAGTTACAAAAGACTGATTTATATAGGAGAATCTAAAAGTGACTAATATTGTTTTTGATTTGTGTTGTCAGAGGTTTATTCTAGTTTTTGGTGATTTCTGTGGTTGATATCATGCTATCATCATTAAAATTCATAAAAATTGTGCTTTTTCACATAGAGACTTATAACTTGTGAAACATGATTAAGGTGTTGAAAATCCAGAAAATAGGAGCGTTATTTTGGCTGATTAAAAAGTACAATAAGGTGTGTTTTATTTTCAATTTTAAAATCTTCTACCTATTTTTGGTGTGATTTTTGTTCAATTATTAGGGTACAAAGAATTACAGAAATCCTTGTATGAGGGTGGCTTATTGAGTGGGCCCAAATAAAAAACGTCATTCCTGTCTCAATGCCTGGGCAGGAGAAGCATATCATGCTCATTAATGGTCCCTGGTAAATAGTCCCTAAAATTGATATAAAATGGGATAGATTCAGCCCAGATTTATTGGTTGGAATTTGAACCTAATATTTTAAAATTTTATAACAAGATGTAATATTGTAAAAAATGTAGCCTTAGCATTATCATTTATAGGATCAGATATTATCATACTCCAAAGGACAGAAAACTACAGCTGAGTTTAATTCTATTTTGAATATCCTCCAACATCCTGGATGAGACTGGCATGTACAGTATCTCTCAGAAGAAGGGCCAGTTAGAAGATATTCACACTACATAACAACATACATTTCCTAAATATTGCTTAAGTCCTGGAGAAGATGATGATGTTGAGTTGTCTGTTGACCAAATACAATTCCCAAGACCTTGGAGAAATCTTGTAACGTCTGCAGCCATTAGAGATTATGATGATGGTCCAGGCCCGTAGCTTGGATTTTTTCAAGGGGTTCAGAACTTTTTTGTTTGTGTGTTTTGGTAGAAGATTCTAAACTAATTTCAGTGGTTTTGAAAAAGTGACAAGCCAAAAAGGGGGTTTTAGTAGTTTTACAAATGTTTTGAGTATTGTTTTAGTAAAAAAGAGATCTTTATGGAGGTGTTTTGTGGGTTCTTTTTGTTTTCTTGGATTTTTTGAACCTTTTTGTACATTACCAAATTAGAGAGGGGCGCAATGCCCCTGGTACACCCCAACCTCTCAGCTTTTGGCATGTCCTTACTTACCAAGACCACACTTATGTCCCCCTCCCCTTAGAGAGAAGTGATGTTATTTAATAAATGTACATTATTGTATTATAGCTTTAAATTTGAAATGTATTGGTAAAGAAACCAATCATTATATGCCAAACCTAAGATGCTGGTCTAGCTGTAGCAATGTTGGTAAAGATAACAATCATTATATGCCAGACCTAAGATGCTGGTCTAACTGTAGCAATGTTGATAAAGATAACAATCATTATATGCCAGACCTAAGATGCTGTTCTAACTGTAGAAATGTTGGTAAAGATAACAATCATTATATGCCAAACCTAAAATGCTGGGCTAACTGTAGCAATGTTGATAAAGAAACCAATCATTATATGCCAAACCTAAGATGCTGGTCTAACTGTAGCAATGTTGATAAAGATAACAGACATTATATGCCAAACCTAAGATGCTGGTCTAACTGTAGCAATGTTGATAAAGATAGCAATCATTATATGCCAAACCTAAAATGCTGGTCTGACTGTAGCAATGTTGATAAAGATAACAATCATAATATGCCAAACCTAAGATGCTGGTCTAACTGTAGCAATGTTGGTAAAGATAACAATCATTATATGACAACCCTAAGATGCTGGTCTAACTGTAGCAATGTTGATAAAGATAACAATAATTATATGCCAAACCTAAAATGCTGGGCTAACTGTAGCAATGTTGATAAGATAACAATCATATTATGCCAAACCTACTCTCTAAATGTAAAAAGAGTGAAAAAACGAGTGAATGCCAATTCACTCGAAAAAGAGTGAAAACCACTCAAAAACAGCTGTATGCGCCAGTCAATCCACTCGAAAAAGAGAGAAATGACTGAACTTTCACTCCAAAAAGAGTGAAAATAGAGTGAGAGTGAACACCACTTGAAAATGTATTGTCCTTCATTTAATTCTTTAAAGAGTGGACGTTCACTCGCTGATGGACATTCACTCGCTGAGAGTGAACGTCACTCCTTTTCGAGTGAATATTCCACAATTTTACTCGTTCTACTAAATATTCACTCAAAAAGGAGTGACGTTTACTCTTAGCGAGTGAATGTCCACTCTTTAAAGAGTTAAACGGAGGACAATACATTTTCGAGTGGTGTTCACTCTCACTCTATTTTCACTCTTTTTGGAGTGAAAGTTCAGTCATTTCTCTCTTTTTTGAGTGGATTGACTAGCGCATTCAGCTGTTTTTGAGTGATTTTCACTCTTTTTCGAGTGAATTGGCATTCACTCGTTTTTTCACTCTTTTTACATTTAGAGAGTAAGATGCTAGTGTAGCTGTAGCAATGTTGATAAAGATAACTATCATTTTACGTCAAACCTAAGATGCTGGTCTAACTGTAGCAATGTTGATAAAGATAACAATCATTTTATGTCAAACCTAAGATGCTGGACTAACTGTAGCAATGTTGATAAAGATAACAATCATTTTATGCCAAACCTAAGATGCTGGTCAAACTGTAGCATTGTTGATAAATATAATAATCATTATATGCCAAACCTAAAATGCTGGGCTAACTGTAGCAATGTTGATAAAGATAACAATCATTATATGCCAAACCCAAGATGCTTGCCTAACTGTAGCAATATTGATAAAGATTACAAACATTATATGCCAAATCTAAGATACTGGTCTAACTGTAGCAATTTTGATAAAGATAACAATCATTATATGTCAAACCTAAGATGATGGTCTAACTGTAGCAATGTTGATAAAGATAACAATCATTATATGCCAAACCTAAGATGCTGGTCTAACTGTAGCAATGTTGATAAAGATAACAAGCCAAACCTAAGATGCTGGTCTCACTGTAGCAATGTTGGTAAAGATACCAATCATTATATGCCAAACCTAAGATGCTGGTCTCACTGTAGCAATGTTGGTAAATATAACAATCAGTATATGCCAAACTTAAGATGCTGGTCTAACTATAGCAATGTTGATAAAGATAACAATCATTATATGCCAAACCTAGGATGCTGGTTAAACTGTAGCAATGTTGATAAAGATAACAATAATGAAACTGATAAAAATTTCACTTTACGAGTGATCAAAGGTATCAGTCACAACAGAACAATAAACATAACCATTTTCAATAATATTTTGTGTAAATTATACGCTGTCAGCACTTGGTATTTCCGCAAGCTTAAATGTTCAAAACCTCATATTTTATATCGAACAACCTACAACCATCTACAATCCATGCTTGTATAGATGGCTTATCTGATTCAATATCAATAAATTGATATTTTTTGTGATATTTGATCTTATCTTCCATCACCATAAAAATGGCTGATGTTTTTGGATACAAATACGCAAGGGGTACAATTTTCATTGAACATACCGTATCAATTATTCATTACCTCATTGTCACTGTATAGTATATTTTCAGGTGATAAGTTGTCTGCCAAATATTAGTTACTTTTATACGCTCCGATAACATTCCTTATATTTTAATGAATTTTAAACATGATTTAAGATTTTATGATATACATTGCCTTTGTCAAGATTTAGATTTTTTAATGATTGAAACTGTGTAAAAGTGTTTAGAAACAGATTAACATGGTGAACACTATTGTGATGTTAACACAATTTTGGTTTAAGTTTTTGACCAAAATGTTGATTCTGGCAACAAATGTCAAAAATTGTGTTTCAAATTGCAAGATAATTTATTTTGTGTATAAAGAGAGCAGGGCACGGATATATGAATTTGTGTTAACAGCTACATATTTCTGTATGATTGTAGAATCACCAGATCTGGATCAACAAGAACAAGTCGTAAGAGTCATTCACTATAGAATCAATACTACTTAGTCTTCAATTTTATGTCAATACCAAAGTTAGGCTAATAGGTTTTCATGATGCTTGTCAACAATGAAAACAAGATTGTCTCTGGGAAAATAAAACCAACTCTGCCCGAGGTTTCCGAGGGAGAGTTGGACTTTGCAAAATTGTTGGTGTTGGT
>JXSR01S000144.1:730-11231 GCA_000969725.1 Ophiothrix spiculata
CTTTTCACCGAGTCAACCTAATTAAATCGAGAATTTACCGTTACCATTTTAACACCAGGGTTTGAAAAAGTACCCTATTTCTTGAATATGAGCTAAATGACTGCTTTGATACCCTAAAAGGTGTCACCTGATACACCCTTCTGTCCTCAAAAACAAACCTAATTCATATTTTTTCTTGGTTAACGCTATGCCTGCAGCATTATACTTGAGTGCCGTCCGGGACTTCTCCTGCCCCTGTAAATACTGAACGCGGTCCTTGGGTCATCCATATTCATATATTCTAAACTTTGTTTTTCTTGAAGCCAATGCACAAAATGGATACATGTACTTTTCTGTACAAATACTTGTAGAAGTAGATTTGGGATGCCATAACTGAAAAAGTATTTATTTTTGGGTCACAGTCATTTGGAACTGTCACCACAAAAAGCTCAGTCCAAAAAAATCAAAACAATCATGAATGATAGTACACACTCGTTAGTGTGATCATTATAGTAATATGTGACACTCCATCACTCCTAAGTTAAAAATAAATACTCTGAAGATATGAAATGAAAACATTCATTACAAGACAACATACCACAAGTTAATGCTACCCTCTTGATTCACTCTTGCGACATTGTCTTTTTAAAGACATTTCTTGTTTGAGCTATTGTGATGTAGAATTACAAATTTGCATATTGCCATTATGGTCTGTCACGAGAAAAGTTTTAATTTATTCCAACTCAAAACGATGTGTCATTGCGACCATCGTGATGAGGTAATCGATAAATCAGCTTGTCTTGCTTGATGAAAAATTGTCCAAGTGCGACAAGGTTGAGTTTGCACACTTGACATTTTTGGAGACACGATGGTCGTACGACCACCACGACAGACACTTTGAAACCAGCTGTATAGTCTTAGAGTTGTTTACTGATCAAATTGATCAATTCATAATTGCAACCTTATTTATACATTTGATTCACAAATGTATGAATTGTATAAAATGTAATTTGTAAGGGGCCTCTTCAAAACTAAACCGGCAGTTTCAGTTGGCTATTGTTTATTCTGGTTGAACCGCCCAGAACCGGCAGGCAATTAACCGCCGGTTGAGGTTTGAAGTGGCCTCTAAAATGGTGAACTCAATGATATCGACATTTTTGAATCCTGATTTTTTGATTGACTTGCACCATACCATGCCTTTGTTTGGTATTCATAATATCAGGGCAGTGGTTGTCCCTGCAATATCAGTTGCACGATCAAGATAGATAACAGCACAAGATGGATTGCAGATTTTTTTTGCACCGTTGAGGATGGTCCAACAAAAACTGAATTATGCATGTCAAGTGTAACGACCCTGTTCAAAGCATGACCCTAGCGGGAATATTAATGAAATTCAACTTCCAGGGTTGAAAAGTGAAAAAAAGGTTTCAACTTAAAAGATTACTGATTTTACTAGGTTTTGAACATGACCTAAATATAATTTAATTCATGGTTTTCCCCTATTTTGTAAAGGTGTGAATGATTTAACTGATTTCAATGAAAAACTCAGTTAAACTTCATATGCAGTCTAGAAAAGAGAAATTTAGAAAAATTGATGTGGTTGAAATGTCAACGTTGAAAATGGGTTGAACGTTACTGTTGAAAAGAGGTTGAAAAATGGTTGAGTTGAAACTTCAACCTGATCTCAACGTTGTAAAATGGTTGAAATTTCAAAAAAAATGGTTGAGTTGAAATTTCAACGTTGATTCGACTTGTGCCAGCTGGGACATGACAATTAATCTTGCTAAAATATAATAAAATGCAGATTTTTTGTGTTGGTACAGAAATAACCAATTGAAGGTCATCCTTAACTTTTGTCCTTTTTCCTTTTCTTTTCCAGGTTACAGAAGGTTGAGGGTTTCCAGCTCGCTGAGACTGAAACTCTTGCAAAGAACGATGTACAGACAGATGATTGGCTGAATGTGTACTTGGTTCAACCTCAAGAGTTTGACAGTACCGGATGGCAGGACAACTTCACCTGTGAGATACAGCCGTATGTGAAACAAACAGAGAAAGGAATGGGCATGTTTGCTGCAACCTTATATGTAGTGGTATGCAAATTATTGTATAAAGACATCCCGACAGGGCTGGACGTTGGTATTTTTTCTTAGCTAGTCGGGCAGGTAACTTTCCAAAGTCACCTGCCCGACAAGAAATTTACCTGCCCAAATTTTAACAATTTTGAAAAAAGTGAATATCATAGTCCTGAAGATTCAACATTTTGTGCAATTTGGGCCTTTTTTCACAAAAAATTGGAAAAGTTGTGGGTTTTTTTTGAAAATTTTAGAATTTTATCAGCTGGTGATTTATTACATTCACTATGTTTGGTAATATCTGTCAAGTAACAAATATTGAGAAAATGTTGTTCAAAACCTTCAGAAATGTGAAAAAGTATAATTTTGTTTTGCATGTTGATATTTGGTACATATGAGACTATTCTATAAAATGTGTATTGATGCAATAAGTCAGGAAAGAGGTTATGATTCATTTGTTAAACATTGCTTTTACTTCATAGATTGCTAATAAATCAAAAGAAATTCCATTTTTCTGTATAATCTGCTAATCTGTGTATAGATATTTCCCATATAGGAACTGTATAATTTTGACCCACAAATGAGCCAGGTAATGTTAGTAAATTCCATCTCCCACATATATCATAATCACTTCAGTTTGACTATTCGATGAATTTTCTTTGTATCTATACAGGCATTTCATTTTCTGAGAAAGGAAGAATTTGGTTTGAAGCTGCTTGGTGCCATCCGCAGACTGTCTGGCCTGTCTCCATTGATCACAGCGCTATATCAATTGCACAAAAGACGCAACCTGTCCTGTGCCCACAAGGTATGAGTATGACTTGTTACAAGGAAAGTTATGTTACACCAATGAAGGCTTTTTCAATACAGGGTTGTGTATGGGATGTATTGGGTGTGTTCCCCGGGGAGTGAGTCACTACATTAATGGGAGGTATGGGTATGTGCAACGCTCAAGATCCCCTTTTCAAGCCTCCTCTCCTGATCCCTAAGATGCCCATTTCACAATTACTTCAGTTCCAAAGACCCCCTTTTCATGCTCAAAAGTGTAATTTAAAAGTTTTCAACTTTAATAATTTTGAGCAATTCTTAGCTCCATCAGTCATAATTTTATAACAAAAAAGGGAGTTCCTGAGACCTCAGTCAATTCGGAGAAAAATCAGTTCCATAGACCCTATTTTTGACCAAAAATCAGTTCCGTAAGACCCTAAGATAAACCCTTGGATAAACCGTGTGGAACATACCTTCAACTACCCCTGGTTGTACGGCATTTTTACGAATATTTATGAATTTGCAGAGGGCATACTGATATTTTCAAAATCAATATTTACAAACTTCTAATGGTCTACGAATGCAAACATCTTAGGGTGTCAGGAAAAGTTACACGTGTTCCCAGTTTACATTTCTATAATGCTATTTCCTTTAACCACTGCTGAAATCACTTTAATTTTTTCAGGTGGCTATTGTAGAAGGTCTTTACCTGTTGTTCCGTCGTCTACTTCCAAAAGGTACGGTGCACAAAATTGAGCTTGTGTGGTGAAACATTTATCGTTTGTGATGACCTTTCCATTTCACTAACATCTTTTCACTTTAAATCTACATGGATGAACCTATATCACAATTTTTGCGATGATCTAGTCCAAATATGGCACGAAATAAAATCATGTGATATCAAGAATTAGTGATGACTTCCATTAGCGATGGGTTTTTAGCGGGCGTCCGCAAGATATTAATCACAAGCAAAATCATTACAAATGCTTTGCGATGAAATCTTAGTGAAATTGGTTTTGGGAAATCCACGATAAATCCATCGCAAATTTGCAATCTCTCACTTTTGCGATGAAGTTCGGCATTTTCCGATGATTACGACATTAATGAAATAGGTCCCAAATCAGAAAATCATCAGTGCAAATAGCAGACAAGTTACAGGGGAACCTAACTGGTACATGTATATCCAGAACAATCAATTTAATATATTTTATTATAGATAATCCAGTTACAAAGCCTGTAGCAAGAGTCAAACCCTTCACTAGTCGGCAAAACCAGCAGCAGAAAGAGCATCCTGGGGCAAATCAACAAAATCAGGACATCCATGGACAGCAACAAGCCAACACAAATGATTTTGGTAAGTCTTACACCCAACTTTGACCAAATAAAAACTTTAAGATGAAGTTAAAAACATAATTCCTTTTTCAGGATTGAGCTTTAGACAAACAGCTTTATTTGGCCCTTTTTAACTTAAGCTTCATACTTTAAGAATAATAATGTTAATAAAAATCTTCATAATAATAAGCAATGTCTGTGTGTCTGTCTGTGTATTTTCCTGAATTGGTAAGTTGTACACACATCAAACTTGAGGGTAGGTGTAACTTTTTAAGTTTTGTCCAAGGAAGTTGTTTGCATTTGTTAGTTCAACCAAGTTCAGAGGTCAGGTCAAAAATTTCAAACATCTCAAATGGTAAATTTAACAGTGTATTGACCTTAAACAGAGATGTCAAAGCGTCCAAGATAATTGCTCTTCAGCAGATCTATGGTTAAGGGGACAGGAGTTACCTAAGGCCCAAATCATCCAAAATTTGTATCAATGATGGCCAAGAACCATGACGTAAAGGTAACCATCAAATAAATAAAGTTTTATGTTTTAAATAGTTTTGTCATAATGGCTTCAAGTTTCAGGAGCTTGTGTGGTCTAGTGGAATAGCTAGTGCAGGACTTAGAATAAGTAGGACATGAATTTGAGCCAAACTACTGGCACCAGGTTATGTCTTTGGGCAAGGCATTTAATCCTCATTACTCATTGACCCGAGTGTTATTGGGAAGCTTTCATGGGAAACATTACAATCTAAGTGTGGAAAGGGTGCGCGTTTGGCCAGTGACTCCTAGTTGGAGCAAAATGCATGGCTTCACAACAGTAGCATAATAATAGGCAACATTGCTTAAAAATTGTAGTATAAAGCAGTCTATGCTGTGTATTATTGTAACTGAAGTTGCCTTTAAATCTTGAAAGAACATGAATAATGTCAAATAAGCTGGAACATGATTGAAATTTTTTATATAATGCTTGCTTAATTGTTTCTCAAGTCATGTCCGTTTATTTTTGCACCCCTTTAAATTACTTAAAATTTGACTTATATTTGAGCAATATTACATAATCTCTATATGGAATTTATATCACTGTTGATTTAATCAGTTTTTTAGGTTCTGGTTTTGTTTTACATTTTTGTTTTAGGTGCCATTGGCGGTGACCAAGGTGTTCCTGATGATTGCGTATTCCAACACTCTGACTTATGCTGGATGTACTTGCTGAAGTCCATGAATGTACAGTTAATTTCCCTTTTATACTCCCTTTTATTTATCATATACTAACAATTAAAACACACAAAGAGTTAAGGGGTAGTTATTGTCCCTGCCAAACGAATTCGGGATGGGGACTTTAAAATGAGCTCTGTCTGTGAGTTGTAATGAAAATGTTAACCCAAATGGTAACCTACTTTTCTCAGAGACTGAGAGTCGCACATTCCTGAAACTTGGTGGTTGGGTGGGTGCCCCTTGACTGTCCAAAGACTGAGTTTGTATTGGTTAGTGGATCAAAGGTCATCCAGAGTCATCAGGTGTCATTAAAGGTCAAAGGAGGTCAAATGGTTTAAACCTTGGTGTACGGACATGAAATTTGGAGGGCGTCGTTGATTACTACTACTACTACTACTACAAAAATTTATACCGCGCCAAAAACCAAAAACAAATTTGTACTAAGGCGCAAATAGACAAAGTCAATGAACAAAATATATACATGCGCAAAACCATCAGTCAAACATGGATTCAATGAAAGTTACAAAATGTATGCAGAGTTAAAAAGGTGCTGTTTCGGTAATTTCTTAAATATGTCCATTGAAGGAGCAGATCTTATTTGTTCTGGTAAAGCATTCCATATTTTTGGTCCGTAGCATGAAAATGATCTGTCAGCAAATGTTGAATGGGTTGTTCTATGTTCCATAAGTTTGAATGAGGCGGTAGATGAACGAAGATAACGCTGTGAAGTTGCTACATGCAAAATGTCTGTGAGATATGAAGGAGCAATATTATGCATACATTTAAAAACAAGAATGCAAATCTTGTAATCAATGCGCTGCTTTATTGGCAGCCAATGTAACTCAACAAGGTCTGCACTGATTGGATCAAACTTGCGGTTTCTTACAACAATACGTGCAGCAGTACGTTGAATATTTACAGGCCGTTTGAGGAGAAAGTCATTGATGCCAGCTAACAGACTATTGCAGTAGTCGATCCTTGATGTTACAAGGGAATGAACAGCAGTTTTGGTGGAATCCATTGTGAGCATCTTGCGCGCACGACCTATGTTTATGAGATGGTAATTTGCAGTTTTAACAATCTTGGTCACCTGAGCAGACATGCTCATATCGCAATCAAACATAACACCAACATTTCTAACCGCCTTTACTTGAATGGGGAACAATGGCACCAGCAATATTCAATGATGGAAGATGAAATTTGCTTAATTGAGCATGGTATCCACACACAATAACCTCTTTTTTCTCAGCGTTTAGTTTAAGAAAATTCTGTGATATCCAATCCTGTATATCAAGAACACATTTCTCAATCGTAGATACTGCAGGGTGAATGTTGTCAGATGATGTTGGGCAAATAGAAGCATATATCTGCGTATCATCTGCATATATGTGTAGTTCTAAGCCGTACTTTCGAATGATGTCACCAAGAGGCAAGGTGTAGGTAGAAAATAGCAGTGGTCCTAATACGGACCCCTGCGGAACACCATAACGAAGGAATTGGACATTAGAAGAGTTTCCACTGATGCAAACGCGTTGGGATCTCTCAGTTAGATACGACTCAAACCATTTTAAAGGTGATGCCAACAATTTTTTAGGTCACTTCAAGGTCATTATGGGTCATTCAAGGTCACAGGAGTTCAGCTCAATGTGCATTACTGATTTCTACATTCAGGGGTCATATTTTACACATTGTGTAAACCCGAGTTCTACTTGTTTTCCCTTTGCAGTAGGAGTGTACGGCTTTTATTTCTGAACCATGGGTCTTGGGAATAGAGTTATTGAGAGTTGGAAGACTGAAAATGACCCTTGAATGCTAAGTTAGTATCATTTTGAGTCATTAAACCAAAGATTTCTAAAATTGTGCTTGAAGTTGGAATCTTTGAAACTGAACGTTCACAAGGGCAGCATCAAATATGACAGGGAAAAGGCCTGTATGCTCATTCCAGTGATAACTAAACCTTTTTTGATTTCAAGCAAAAAATCATTTTTTTATTCGACCATATGAGCAGTTTTTCAGTCATACGTTTGTTGCTCGGTGCATGAAAAGTATTTTCTAATCAGAAATTTTGAATTTTTTTCTATCCGTGCATGAATGAGCACATGTTTTAACTCAAAAATGTCACAAACGTTACCAAAAAGTAACACCAAAATGTCACAAACGTTAACAGACGTTACCAAACAAAACATTGCATTAAAAGAAATCCTGTCAATAGAATTTCCTACCACTTTCATGAATTATTTGTAAATATGTTATCCATCATCTGTGAAAAGCGCAATAAAAAATTCGCTAACATGTCAGAGATATTTTACTTTGAAGTCATTTGGAGCAAAAAACATTTCTCTGCGCGGTCACAAACGTTACCGAACGTTACATGAACTTTATTCCGTATTTTGGCAATTATTTTAATCTTTAAACACCTGCAATTCTTGATCCCACCAGTGAGCACCATTATCAACAACAAACTCGTTGATATAATGTTTAAGCGAGGTTCTTTGGCCATTTAAAAGTGAAATTTTTCAATTTTTCGTTCACAAACGTTGCGTCACAAACTTTAGAATCACCCTGGAGAAATAGAATGATAAAGAAAAAAGGATAGGAAAGGAGATAAAGGCAACAAAATATTTTAGAAGCCATTTACAAAAAATTGCGTTGAACATTTTGGGTCTCATATGGCAGTTGCCCCTCCTAACAACAAATCCTGGTGCCATGCCTGAACTGTCAAGGAACGGCTCTAGAACCAAAGTCTTTGCTTGAAATAGGACCATAGGAAGAGGCAGGCAAGATGTGAGATGGGTGTCTGGAAGACCACACATCTTATCTGTATTTTGAACCTGCATACCCATACTGATACCCATCCAGAATATTCAAACAATAGACCACTTTTGTATGTCCCATTTATTACTCCCATAATGCATCTTGAAAGTACCACAAATACGGGATCTTGTGATGTATCTTGTGCAGTCAAGCTGTGCGCAAAGCGCAGAACTTCAAATATGGTAGACTGAGCAAGATATGTCACAAAGTCCCGTATTTGTGGTACTTTCAAGATGCATTAAGGGACATACGAAAGTGGTCTATTGAGCTTTTACGCAGTCCATGCGTAGGCATAATTCACAATGTAAATCACCTGACAAAGCTTATGCATGACAACTGTCATGAGCTGCTGAATAAATAAGACTTGTCCAAGAGTGAGGAATGCACTGACATAAGAATGGTGGTATGGTTTTTTACTCATTATGCATGTTGTCAAGTTGTACTCTACACCGTACACAACCCACTGCATTTCACACAGTTGGATGTGGTGGGATACTATTCTTGTCACAGGGAACATTGCCCGGTAGTGTAAAGTTTTGAATAAAAAGTTTGAAAAATAAGTATGTCCTCTTTTTTCATTTCGATTAGTCCACAGATGATGAAAATGAAATCTTCAAAGAAGTACGATTCAGATGTGCAGGAAGTTTTTACTCTCTCATGGAGCCAGTCACTGTGTCCTCCATACCAGGGAAATATTTCAACCGCAGTTATGTTCTTAAGTGCATTGAAGGTAAGCAGCAAGCATTCACTCTCTCATGGAACCAGTCACTGTGTCCTCCATTCCAGGGAAATGTTTCAATCGCAGTTATGTTTTTAAGTGTATTTAAGGTAAGCATTTTTTTGTAAGCAGCAAGCATTCACTCTCTCATGGAACCAGTCACTGTGTCCTCCATTCCAGGGTTCAAATATTTCAACCGCAGTTATGTTCTGAAGTGCATTGAAGGTAAATGATTGCGTTACATTAGCCCCACTTAATAGAACTTGAAAGTCCAAATTGTTGGAAAACGCGTTAGTAAAATATGCCAAAAAGAGACGGAAATATGCAGAGGAATATTCTGATTTTGACTTGAAAAATTACATTATGCAGGGGTCAGTTTGAATCTTGAACAACCCTCAAGCTGCAGAAATGCAATAAGTGACGGCCGGGGCTTCATTTAAGGGTTTCCACCCTGAAGCAGTTGTTTAAGCCTGCAGAACACAATTTGTTTCATATCTAGTAGAAATTATAAATAACACAGTTTATATCTGTTTTGCTACACAACTGTTGATGCACATTGAATGCACACTAACATGCTTGGTCACTCAAGCTCATCACCAGCATGGGTAGCGTAATATATATGTGAGCATTTAAACACAATAAGATGCAGATGTGGCATCAAAATAATCAAATATTACTTTAAAATACCTGCATTGTCATTTTTCTTGAAAAGAAACACATTAACCATATTTTGTTTACACGGTATTTCATTATTTTGAAATATATGTCACCAAAAAAACATAACATACAAGAATATCAAAATATTGTATGGAGCATTTGCCAACTTATGTTTTCCTCATATTTTGTGTGATAAACAAGGAACTTATATAGGGGAATATAGACTCACCGCCATTTTGTTTTGACTGCCGTGTAAATCCAATGGGATAGCAGCCATCTCGGATTGGCGCTCATGGAGGGTGAGTTATTGTACCTCCGGTATTTTATCAGAGTAGGCCTACTTTGATCAGAGTAAGTCGCAATACATGCGGACTTGAAACGCAGACACGGTTTGTGCATGAAACAAAATACACATGCTGTATTTGCATCAAGTGAAGATTTACGCAATCTGCCAGGATATCGGGCCAAACTCCGAATATATCTGGAGGTACAAAAACTCTGCTCCACGAGCAACACAAGATGGCGCCGAGTCAAGATTCCCTGACAAAATGTCCTTGGTGATGAATCATTAAATTTAAGAGGTTATGATCTACTTACATATTTCAGAGAAAACAGAGCTGGATGGTAAGGTTGTTGCAGACGCATCGTCCACGTCCATGAGCCAAGATTTTGAAACGCAGAAACGATTGCTCTCTTTCTTAAGTATGTCAGGACTTGCAAGTGTCGGATATATTTTCAACAGTTGCTTTATTTGGGATTGCCAGTCTGATTTCAAGTCTAAGAAGTAAGTTATTTTGTGTTTTCCCTATACAGAAGTCAGATACTGTATACTAAACTTGAACCGATACGATACCCGATGTTTTATATCTGTCACCTTGCTAATATGATATCCGATACTGACAGGGTTTTTTCTCTAAATTTTTTTCGTCCCCGTCGGGGATGAAGTCAGATAGGG
>JXSR01S000144.1:42757-61760 GCA_000969725.1 Ophiothrix spiculata
AAACGGCATTATTATTGAAAAATGTGTTCCCTATTTCAATAAAACATAGAAAATACAACCATCCATCGTCCCATGTTATTCATTGTGATTTAGATTTACCTTTCTTTTAAAATGAAACTTGCCATACAAGCGCGAGTATGTTACGCGTACATGAAATTATAGAACGTACCACGCGATACGCAGCGTGCAACTAGGCGAGATTAATGAATGTGTATAAGTTACAAACTGTCCTATTAGATTTACAATTTCAACGCGTACTTAAAGCAGAGTGTATGAATTATTATTAAGGTTATTAGACTTGACCCTCAATTCAATTTAATTTGTTTTCTTTGCAGAATCATACGTCTACTGAGATTACAGAGAATAAAAATATGTCATAAGCTCACTTTTAAAATTCACAACTTTTCGCTCATTTCACTAGAGCACTTCATATTAACACTGTATTACACTGTTGATTGTTTTTTAAAGGGACTGGCCTGGAATCTTCCCACTAATTTTACATGACTCAATAGAACATGTTTACAGTAATATAACCTATCAGTAGTATTCCATCATATTGAGGAATATTGAAGAAAATTGCAATTCTTTACCAACTTGAATTTTTTACGCCGGCGCAAAAAATGTTGTGAAAACAGTGTTTCTAGTTTCAAATTTTGAAAAGATCTTGTTTCTACAGGTCTGTTGTAATTTTTCATGAAATTGTTTCTCTTTTAATATGTATTGAATTATCTCCAGGAGCTTTGTTTGATCTTTTATCTGGTAAATCCATCTGAGGTATAAAATTAGGATTTAGAAAACACAGGATAGTCACACCACCATCACAGAATGATATATTGTTATTTAATTTTCTCTCAATCTGAGCCATTTCTGTGTAATTTGTTGTACTTTTTGGGATTTACTACACTTTTAAGCTTTATTTAGAGCATTTCCATTAGTTTTTTATTCTAAGTGGAATCTAGGCTAGTCCCTTTAAAGGATGTCTAATACTTTTGGCTGAGACTGCAACTGTACCGTCAGCTAATTTATTATGATAACATATATTATAAGCTTATTTGGAATGATGTTGTGTGTTTACAGGGTACTGGCAGAGGAATACTTTACTAACAGAGATCTGTACAACCAGAAAGCCAAGGAATGGACCAAGAAATATGCTAGTATATCATTGCATGATTGTGAGCAGGTAGGCTATAAATTGAAAATTATTTCACCATTTTTCAAATCACAATCTTCAATATGTGAGTGGCTCAAAATGAGCGGAAAGTCGCAAATGAAGATTTTGAATAAATGGCTTCTAAAGTAAGAATATGGTGAAAAGGTCGAATTTTGATTTTTGATGTAAAACGCAATGTTTAACTATACCTCGACTTTCGAAGGTCATTTATGCTGGAAAGTGCAATTAATCACTGTTACTTGATCACATTTTGGTATCATACACTTATAGTAATCATTAATTTTAAGTTTGATTTAAAGCTAATTTTGATTGCCAGATGGACCTTGTATTTTGATATCTGAATGGAGAATAGAGAAAAAATGTGTGACATATTATATATAATTCGAAAGCTGAGATTATAGAGAATTAAAATTAAGCCATAAACCCTATTTTGAAATTCACAACTTTCCGCTCATTTTGCTAGATATTTCTATCTTTTCAGGTTATATTTCTAAAATATAAACATTTATAAATAGGTTCCATGTCTCTGGCATGCAAATTATTCATTCTTTAATACAATTTAGCATACTTTAATACAATTTAGCATTACCACAGCATTCTCATCAAAAAGCTCAAGAAATATGGTATCAGTGACATTGAACTCAACTGGTTTAAATCTTATCTGAGTAACCGTATGCGATCTGTTAAAATTGGTTCTTCTTTATCTGATTTAAAACCTATTGATATTGGAATTCCACAAGGGTCTATATTAGGTCCCTTATTATTTATTATTTTTGTCAACGATCTTCCTTATAATATTTTATGTAAATCGGTTATGTATGCTGATGATACTTCATTGTTGGTAAGCTCATCAGATCCTCTTTCTCTTCAAAATAGTCTTAATGATAATATGAGTATAGTAGCTGATTGGTTTAGAGAAAATAATCTTACTTTAAATCTGAGTAAAACAAAATTGATGCTTTTTGGATCATCTTATAGGCTTGAAAGTTTCAAAGAAATTTCATTGATATATAATGGTGAAATTATTGAAAAGGTTGATTGTTTTAAATATCTGGGTCTTTTATTTGATGCACAAATGACATGGTTTCAGCATATTGACTTCATTGCTTCAAATGTTTCTAAACGCTGTGGTGTAATTCGTCGTGTCAAATATTATCTTCCAAGTTATATCCTCAAGAAGCTTGCTGATTCTTTAGTGATGCCACACTTTAATTACTGTAGTCAAGTTTGGTCTAATAGCTCTTTCACTCTTACTAACAGGCTACAAGTTCTCATGAACAACCTTGCTAGAATCATTCTATCAGCAGATATTAGAACTCCTGTTGATTCTATGATGAATGATCTCAAGTGGCAAAAGCTTGATATAACTTGGAAAAAGCATGTTCTTATTATGTTATTTAAATGTCTAATGGGGGAAGCTCCTAATTATTTGTGTTCAAACTTTGTTTTCACTCATACTACCCATAGTTACAGTACAAGGGGAAATTCATCAAACATGCTCGTTGTTCCCCGATTTAAAACAAATTCTGGCTTCAGAACTTTTCATGTCAGAGCAGCAAACCTATGGAACAACTTTGTTGATACTGAGACACGTTCAAAATTTAATTCTTTGTCCCTTGGACAGTTCAAACATGTTATTAATGATATTTAATTTTGTTTCCCATTTTGTTATCAATGACAATTTAGGTGACAATTGTTTTATGTCTTGTATATGATTGTATAAACATTGTTTGTAAATCATTTCTTGTAAATATTTTGTAATTATATATTTTATTTGAATTTCAACTTTACAGGGCCTTCTAGAATAGCAGTGCTTTGCCACTGAAGAAGCTACCCTGTATAATGAAAGCTTTAATAATAATAATAATACATATTTTATTAACAAATAAAGATATGCATCATGACATAGTGATTTAAAAAAATAAAAGATTAACTTGAATAGTATATGAAAAGGTATGTCCTCATTCATCCATTAAATTAAAAAATGTATGGGACTATCATGCGAAATGCTTATCCCAATGAGGTTTCTGGTTCCAATTAGGGGTATCTGCAGGGCCTGACATTACCATCCGCCTGACAGCCAATTGCAGGTGACTTTGGCTTTGGACAGCTAAAAAAATAGAAAGTTACCTGCTCGACTGGTGGGTCAATGTTTATGAATCTATGGCCCGTATTCCAGAAAGGAGTTTAGCTAAACCACGGTTTTAATTCTCAACAGCACGGCTCATTGAACTGTTCCACTTGAAAGCTGCAATGGTGAGTATCATTCCTGGACAGTTGATGTTCAGTTAAACCTTGGTTTTACCTAAACACTTTTCTGGAATACGGGCCTATATGTTTAGTCATATACCATCTTTGATGAATTTCTTGTTGGGCAGTTAACTTTTCAAAATTAGGCCTACTTATCCAACTGGCTAATACCAGAAATTACCAATGTCCAGCCTTGGATATCTGACGTGAATTGGTTGACGAAACATATATGTCGGTGTAGAATAAAGAAAACATGTAAAGAGGACATTTTAGTATGCCTATTGGCCTCTTCAAAGCAGGTGTGAATTGCTTCTAGTTGAAGGTGTACAACTGTACATTGCAGTATTCCCCTAAGTGCATCTTTGATGTAAACTGTTGAAGGAACATGAATGGCTATACTAACAAGTAAATATGCTGATAAAGTAGTAAAATACAATCCAAAGGTGTAAAAATCATATAATTTATATGGATAAGAAGGCTTGAGAATACAGATGGAATCAGTGGAGACACATAAACAAAAAGTTAGTTGGTTTAGTTATCTGTACTAGTCGGCACAGTGTATTTCTTGACTCATCCTAATCATATTATCCTTTAGCATGCTGTTGTGTTTCTAGGTACTATTATATCTGTGATTTGATGGCATCAATCCAACACCAGTTTTGTTTGAAAACTCTCAAGACTTTTCCCATTTTGTATCTAACGTTGAGCCCCGCTCGAACATTTCGAGCCCCGAGACCCGAAAATGGATACTCGATGCTTGAAAAAAAAAATAGTAATTGTGTATTTTACTGGTTTTAGTATGTCAATCATTCAATAAATCTAGATTTTATTTGCAAAATTCCTTCACAAGACTTACATAATGTTCCTATTTATTTCCTCTAGGCATTTAACAAAGTTAATGTTGTAAAAACTATCCATTAAACAACACTATTATACCCGTTTTGTTCATATTTTTCCCTACGTACGTCTCTTTTACTGGAAGGGTCATCAACCAGGAGCGCCGCCGTCCAACCCTAGCTCCAAGAGTGGTGCTCCTCGACAAAAAGGAATTCAATGCTATTGGACGCATACACAGGACAAGAAACGTGAAACTGAATGGCGAAAATGTGTTCATTAGGGGCAAAATAAAATCACATTTATTCCAATTTATTTGAAAGCACAGTTCACGGATAAAATTGTATTTTGAATCGGAAACTTGAGATGAACTCTAATTCATAAAGTTGAGATCTTTGCTGTCAATGTTTCCCAAATTGCTATCGCCCACTGCACATATAGCCTAGGTAAGCTTTACTACACTTTTGACTCTTGTTTGACAACAACGCAAAATTTTCGGGTACCCGGGTATCCGCTCGAAAACAAAAATTCGAGTACCTGGGCATAAAAATTCCCAAAATTCCCAGCCTTATTGTTCCATGAGTAAAGAGAAATGTTTTTGAACCCTGACCGCTTACTTTCACTATAAACAAATATGCAGATTGAAATTTTCCTTTCTTGCTATGAATACAGATATCCAAAGTAGTATGTGTTCCATCAAAGAGGGTATTCAAGTATCTCATTTACTGCATGTGATATTATGACTTGCTGCATAGAATAATTTCTATTTAATATGTGAACATATTGCAAATTTTATTCAATTTTCCAGTGGATGTTGGACTCGTCCACTTTACCAAAGCGTAAACCACCACAGCATCTGGTATGCCCCCTCACCAAACAGCTGTTAGTAGACCCAGTTCAGACCCCATATGGCCACGTATATGAGAGACATGCAATTGAAGCTGCTATCAACAAAGTACCATGTGACCCTGAAGCAGAAGAACCACTCAGCAAAACAGAACTGAGCCCTGCAATTGCTGTAAGACGCCAGGCGACTGATTTCCGTGAATCACAGGTTAAACTTGCTGCATGCTGGTTAAACTGAGTGTTTATTTTCATTATGGTTAATGAAGTTGTGTAGTTACCAAAAAATCACTGCATCTGAAAGAAAATAACTATACTTTGATCAACACCAAATAGGCGGGCCTCTTCACATCGTGAATTGATACAGAAAAGCGCGTGCGTAGCTGGACACAGCATAACTGCAGGAGACGCAGGGCACGTTGCACGTGGGACTCGCGCATCAGTATCTACGGCGCGCGTGTAACTGGGATTATGTTTACTTGCAGATGAAGAAAAGCCTCATAATTCCCGCCTATTTAGTGTTGATCAAAGTATAATAGGAGTGCATGGTGTAATTTTGAAGGAATATTTGACACATATGAAACATTAATAGGTGTCTTTGTAAAAATTTGGATTTGAATTAAGCCTCTAATTGGTATTAGGTGTAATTAACACTGAAATAGTAGGTTTTCAACTAGTTTTCAATCAGTACTCTTTTTAAATTTATTTTCTTATATACCATTTATATATTTACATGCATTTCATTCATTACAGAAAGTGCCTGTTATAGTAAAGATGTTAATATAAAGTGTTCCGAAAAAGAAACTGGTACACTTTGTATTGATTAGTTTCTACGAAATTATAAATTCATCAGACCATAATTATTGCAGATAATGTAAATGGATATGTTTCCTGTGAAATGCATTCAAAATTTCTTCCAAAATCCGAAACCATCCCGCTGATCGGGCAAAGTGAAAATTTTCGTAAGGAAATAGAAGTTACAAATTTTGAAGGCCACAGGAAAACATCCCAGCGGGAAACGTAGCACACATACCCAAAGCTAGCCCGTATCAATTACTGCTTAACTCCCTCTCAGTATCGAAGATGGGCGGGCATTTCAATTTCACAATTATACGCATGGAAGAAGAATATGAATGGATGAGAGCCAAATTAAGACGTTTAATAAAGGTGTTGGAATGTCTAAAAGATGTTTTAATATTGAATTGATGAATTTTAGATCAAATCATTTTAATTGAGCACCACCGCATTTTTTTCATTTGAAATGATGTGAAGCAACAACATGCTTATTTTTAAAGGTTTAATCAGTGCAAAATATTTTGACATGTAGTGTTCATGAGTTGATCATGTTGATTTATTGAAGAGTTTTATTCCAAGTTTATCTGAATCATCTGTTCTCGGCCAATTTAATTCCATAATGTCAGTTCAACGTGGAATTTCTAATCACGTCGCTTGCTAAGTGTTATACGGCAAAAAGTATCAATGCAACTTGTAATCGATATCTGGAGAGGAAATTACAGGGCATGAGTCATGACATGCGCCGCACTCTTATCGCGTCGTGCTCAAAATGTGTAAGTTTTGTTTCCCTGCACAAAGTTTTCAGTTTACCCAATAAGCGGGGTAGTTTAGGATTTTGGAAGAAATTTTATACCAATATCACAGGAAACATATCCATTTACATTGTCTGCCATTATTTTGGCCTGATAAACATATAATTTCGTAGAAAATAACCAATACAAAGTGTAACAGTTTCTTTTTCGGAACACTTTACTTTGTAAATGAAACAAATGGTGCTTTAAACAAATACCAATATTTTTGAAATTCATTTTATTTTTCTTATTATCATTCCAAATTTCTGACTTTGCTTTTTGCCTTTGGATCAAGTATATGTGAGCTATTTTGAACTTATTTTTGATAAAGAAGTCTATATTGTGCCTTTTTTCCATGCATTATTTTTTGTGGGTAATTGCACTTGAATCCTGGTTGATAGTTTAAGAAAAAGAATCTGCTTTAAAATGACACCTTACTTGTTGAAATTGATCAAGGCGGTCAAATTTTACAACAGAAAATCTGCTGGAAATTTTTATTATTTTCTTTATTTTTCGCCGCCTATTTTCATCAGTTTCATGAAAAGTGTTCTGTCGTAAAGTCCCCCTTTTTGGGGTGAGTCATCACATATATTTTGCATTTGAAAACTCATTGACAAACCTCAAATTTCAAATAAAAAAGTTATAATATGAATACTTTGTCATCTGTGTGACCTCATTGTCAGATTTTTGGCAAGGATTGCATTAAATTGTAGATGTTGTTGTAGATTAAGATTATTAAATATTGTAGTTATTGTTTTATGTTCAAGTGATTTAACCATATTAACCATTTTGATTAGGTGCTATATAAATGCTATATTTTAATATTTATAGATTAATAACTGTGTACTAATTATCATTAGTCATAATCTTTATTTCCATAAAACTTAATAACAAAAGTAACATGAACAACATAAAACAAAAGTTAAATGGAGGAGTAGACTAAAGGTCAATAAGACCTGTAGAAATGTCTACTCTAAAACCCACGCAAAAAGTCGGACAAAAATTGTATAAAAGACAATCTGGTCACAACAACAAAACATGATGGGGATGAGATGCTCAAAAATCTGTTTATTTATATTTTTCTTTCAATTGATTTTGGATTTGAGTACTACACGCATTCAGTGGTATAGCAGATTTATTTCTTTTTTTGAAAGAAAATTCCAAAGAATCTAGCCTTGTATTTTTACACATTGATCAGAAAAGACCCTTTTGTCTTTAGTTAGCTTAATATATTAGTTATATAAAGATGCCTTGTTGGGTATTGGTGGATTTCAGTACTAACCTTTTTCAGTACGCCTGTTAAAACAACTATTAAAAGCTGTAGGAAGATCGTTTATTGTAAATGTATACATTAATACATCAAGTTCAAGTGTGTACATTACAGTAACAGTGAGGATGTTAAGATTAGCAAAAAGGGGATTTGTATGAGTGCCGGAAATGGTTCTTATTGCCTATTTTTGAAACTTTACTAATTTGTCTAAGTATATTTGGCAAATAATTCCCCAAAGATGTATTCCATAATGTAGATAGGGTAAAATTCTATGATTCGATCTGGCAAAAAGTGCTTTATTTATGATACCTATGTTTCTTGATATTGTATTCGATAAACAATCGGTATGAGTTTTCCATGTTAATGACTCGTCAATTAGTACTCCCAGAAATGTAGTTAATATCACTCTTTCTAGGAGAATGAAATTGTAAGTGAAGTTTTACAAACATAATGCACTGCATGCTGAAGTTGGATTTGTTCACGCTTACAGAGCGAAGCCGAGTGAGTTCAGTTGGACAACTCCAACTTCAGCACAAGGTGAATTATTTTTGTAAAATTTCTGTTGCATCAAGTAAAGAGGAGTTATTAATCTAATTCATACATGTTTATGACTATGATTTAATTTCAAAGACATTGCATCTTTTTCTTTTTTGTATCTGTAAGAAAAACTGGACCAAAATATACCCATCCATCATTCCATCATAACTGTTTTCCTAATCTTTGTAATGGAAATTGGCATACATGTGTGAGTTTGCCATGAGTATGTGCTATTGAATTGTACTATGTACTATAATATATATGCGATACACAGAGTGCATTATTGATAATATTATATGTGTTAAAGTTAGTTACTGTTTTAACCAATTTGAATATAGAGTATATTAATATTAGATATTTTTTAATATTTTTATATAGATGAACTGGTAATGATTTGATGTATTGTTAAAAATACATGGGAACCTTGATCCAAAGAGAAAGCAGTTTGCTGATAGCAAAAGAAACAAAACATTCCCACCAAATGTACATATTATGAAGATACAATACAGTGAACAAGATGGTATAAATAAGAATTTAAAACTTTAATATGCTGAATGCATCAGAACTATGTATAATCTTTTGTCTAATAAGCTATTAAAAGGCTAAATACAATTAATACATTTGTCTCAACCTAAAGCTCACCAATTCTGAAAACCTTATTCAAACTACTTGCAAATCTTAAAAGTGCAAAATTATATATTGTCATGTTTTCCTTATGCTTTCAGGTATTGTTGATCTTAATGGATAATTTCAGAGTAAAGTTTCAAAATCAAACTACACCTGTTTTTCATAGATTTTGGGGCTTGTTTTGTATGACTTTATTTAAAAAAAATTAAAAGTGAGAAAACAATTTTTGTGATTATCAACCTTGAAATGCTCATATTCAAATTAACGTGCACGGGTGGTAGGTTTGAGACAGATAAGGCCAAAAAAACAATTATTTGGTTGCCCTCCACAGTTTTTTCAGAGAGGGTCGGTCGGTCGTTTTTTTTTTTTTTAAATACTCTTCCACGGACTGCTAGGTCGATCAGCCGCTCCAGCCTTCACAATTTCCCCCGCGACATCCAAATCAAAACAATCAAATACTTCTTGTAGTGATTTGGGACATCCTAAACATTTTGAGGGTTGAATATCGAAAAAAAGCAAAAATGTAACAATTTTTGTCTCGCCTGAAAATTTTTCAGTAGAGACTTACCATTCCTTAAAACTGTCCGCCATTCGCCGTCCGCCGTCCACATTTCTTGTCCGGAGCAAATCTCGGAAACCGTATGCCCTATGTTGATGATATTTGGTGAGTGGGTAGGGTTGGAGCTGAACTGGCGCTGCGTACAATTTAAACGCAAACTATGCATATGAAGTACCTTATTTGTATAATTTATGCGTGATTTGGTATTTTAAGTATATCTCCTAAACCATAAGGGCTATGGTAATGAAACTTGATGACATGAAGGGGTTCGGGATTAGCACACGCGCCCCGCCTTTTTTGGGGGTGCGGTGAAGGTCATTCAAGGTCAAAAGGTCATCTGAGGTCAAATTTCCAAAATTGTTCAAAAAGTTGACATGAGGTCATCCGAGGTCATCTTGAGGTCAAGCTCATAACTCATTAACCCCTGACCCCACGTGGATTAAACTTAGACCACAGAAAGTACTTGACCCAAGGTCAAGGTCAGTCAAGGTCAAAAGGTCATCTGAGGTCAAATTTCCAAAATTGATCAAAAAGTTGACATGAGGTCATCCGAGGTCATTTTGAGGTCAAGCTCATAACTCATGAACACCTGACCCCACATGGATTAAACTTAGACCATAGAAAGTACTTGACCCAACGTCAAGGTCAAAAGGTCACCTGAAAGCAAATTTCCAAAATTGTTCATCCAAGGTCATTTTGAGGTCAAGGTCATAATTCATGAACCCCTGACTTAGACCATAGTGCTCGTTTACCAAATGTGAGGGAATTAACACGCACTGAATAATTATGTAGCAATCAATTAAGAAAGCGCTCAATACGCATACCCTACTCCTACCCTACCCTACTCCACCCCAAAACTGAATGATTAAGAAGGCGGTCAATTCAGTAGGCGGTCGATACGCAGGCGAGACTACTGGTTCGCGAACCATCTTTTTTTTTATAGTTTTCGGTAAGTTTTGCACATTTTTTAGGGATTTTTTTTTTCATTGAATAAAAAAAAGTTTGGGTCGGGCTGAAAAATAGGGTCGGTCGGTGGCGGGCAACCAAACCTTTTTTTTTTGGCCTGATATACAAATTAAGGTTTCTGTCGAGACTGTTTTTTCATGTCGACATGTCACAATAATTTTTTGTCGACGTCGACATATGTGTCGACATAAAGTTCATAATAAAGCGTTTGTTTTTACGGGAAAAATTGTTTGGATAATCTTAATGACACGTAGACTTACCTATAACATAGTAATGTGCTTGTTCTGTCTGCGTACGGCAATATGGATGGTATAAAGTTGATTTTGTAACGTGATTGTTGTGAACCATCGTAATAACTTTAAAAACGGTTGTAAATAACGAATAACTGATAAGTATGAAATTACGTTATTTATGCAACACTTTAAACACTTCAACTGCTAATAAACAGCCATAACTTGACAATTAAGGTGTATGTTTTTATGAAATTTTACTTACCCAGTTTTGTCGACGAATGAGATTTTATGTCGTCGAGATATGCTTTATGTCGACATAAGGCCTGTCGACAAAAACCTTAAAACAAATATTTAATGATCATGAGGGATCTTTTGGAATCTATTGGTCCCCAAGGTGAATTGGAGGGCGAGAGGATATAGTACCTCATGCCCTCCTGTTCACCAAGGGGACCAATAGTTTCACTTTAAATCCCAAATAAGATCATTAAATATTTGTTTTATATCATTTATATATTTTTTTGTTCATTGATTGATTCATACCTGATACTTTCATTGATTGATTCATACCTGATACTTGGCATTGATATCTTGTTGCATAATGCACCATTCTGATTTCTTGCTAAAAGTTGCCTTAGAGTAGAATTGTGCAAAGGAAGGGGATGAGGTTAAAATGAAATAGGCTATTATCTCCCTCAAAAATAGTATCTCACTCCCTCAAATATACAATTGTTTTGTTTTTTCACAAAATAGTGGTGCTATTTATCATCATGTGACCAGGTTTTAACCATCAATGAACAATAATATATTGATGTATTATGTTGCACTATAGTCATGTGCACAATATAGTATGTGCACTAACATATATGGTATGACTTGTTCTCAAATTCAAGGGAAGAAGGTTTGCTAGCCTGTTTTTGTTTTGTTTTCTAATTGTTTGTTTTTGTCACTGTTTGAGGGATATTCTGATTTTGTTGTTGATTTAAGCCACCAATGGGCTCTGTCTTCACATTACCCACAAAAATACGTTCAAGGAACACCCTTAGAATGAAAAAAAACAACGCTATGGCTTCGGGGGGCTTCGCCCCTGACCCCCACCAAGGAGCTCTGTCTTCACATTACCCACATAAATACATGTTAGGAACACCCTTAGAATACAAAAAACGTTAGGGCTTCAGGGGGCGAAGACCCCCACCAAGGGGCTCTGTCTTCACATTACCCACAAAAATACGTGTTAGGAACACCCTTAGAATGCAAAAAACGCTAGGGCATTCACCCCCTGACCCCCACCAAGGGTGTCTGTCTTCACATTACCCACAAAAATATGTGTTAGGAACACCCTTAGAATGCAAAAAAAAGGGCTGCAGTTGAACGTATTTTTGTGGGTAATGTGAAGACTGACCCCACCAAGGGGCTCTGTCCACTGGACACCCGCCTGGTGCTCCGCCCCCTGGACCCCCCACTTCAAAATGAAATGACGCCCATGGTTAGAGGGAAACATAATATGCTTTTTAAGTGCCACATTACCTTTGATCACCTCAAGAATAGCAAAATATTGCAATTAAGCAGTTGTCTTGATAAAGGAAAATTTTAAAATCACCCTACTGTTGAGATATTTTATAGGTATAAAAAACACTAAAAAATACACTTAATTCATGTTTGGTAATAGTTAAGCATGAGATGGCAAAAAGTGGAACCCAGAGAATTGTGAATGGTTTGTGATTTTTCTACAGAGTTTTTGATAATGGTTTTAGTTTGCTTGTCAGGTATGTGTAATTCACATACATAATATTAACCATTCAATGTTTTTTACTTTATATTCTTAGTCACTGAGTGTGATTTGGCATTTTGGCTATCTATTATGGGAAAATACATGACAGTTGAAAATCACGGCACGAAATTGATATACGCACATGTCCTTTGTGAACAACTTAACTGTATTTGGAATATTTCATGTTTGAATTATGTTTTTGCAATGACGATGTTTATTGTTTTTTGCAATAAATTTAATCATTCTTGGTTTACAAATCATTCAATTTGTGACTTAAGTGTCCGGTTTTAACCGGATTTCCGGGTTTTCCCGTGATAAGAAAAAATAAATCCGTTTTTTGATCGTATAAATTCAGGTTTTTCCCTTGACTTTATTAGTCCAGAAAGTCGCCAATATTTATGCTCTTGGAACATATATTTGGGCCAAAATCTTAAAACAGGGTTAATAAATACAAGGAAAGTCGAAACCCAACCTGTATTCCTTTCATATTTATGCTCTTGGAACATGTATTTGGGCCAAAGTCTCAAAAAAGCCACCACCATTTTGCCTTCTATTTTAATGGTGGTTCCCAACTTCCTACATTGACTTAAACACTATTTTAAAAATCCTCAATGACACCTTAGAATCAAAAAAGGGTCAAGATGGAAATTCCCTATTAATTCAGGTGCACCACAATTGGGGACTGTTATATCAAAGTGATGGAAGTCAATGTGTTATTTACATCATGTTGGATATAGGTAAATCAGGGGGTGGAATGATTGAAACCCCCCCCCCCCAAAAAAAAAAAAAAATCAAGTATGGGTGCTAAAATTATTACAATTGCATAACCCATTATATATATTAAAATCGGCCAATTGCGACCTACCATAAGGTCAGGAGGTCAATTTTAAAATGTAACTTCCTGTACAAAAGTATAGTTATATTAGATACTAAAAACCTTATATCTTCAAAACGAAGCCACTTTTTAATAAAGTCAAACAATTAGCTTAACTCTTTATTTGTTCCTTTCCAACTACATCAACTTTTCAAAGGGTACCCCCAGGAGTAGAGTGGACCCCAGCTTGCCCCCATGAGCAGATTTGGACCCTTGCAGGGGGTTCATAAAGGCAGACCTTTGCTTATTTTTGGACTCATCACTCACACTCCTGAGTACAACATTTTACTGTTCTTTACCTATCGAAATGGTCTCTCCTGTGATGTAAGATGTGCAGAAGCTCTATGTCTTTTGGGTGGGGAACGGATTTTTGGTCAAAAATAGGGTCTATGGAACTGATTTTTTCCCGGATTGAGGTCTCAGGAACTGCTTTTTTCCCATAAAAATACGACTATTTGAGCTGAAAATCGCTCAAAATTAGCTTGAAAACATAATAAAAGACATTTTTCTTTGAAAATGGGGTCTTGGGAACTGAAGTAATCTTGAAAAGAGCTTCTTGGGGAGCGGAAGAGGAGGCTTGAAAAGGGGGTCTCGAGGGCGGCACATACCCGTACCTTCCGTCAATGTAAGTACCCCCCCCCCCGGGGGCATGCTTCCTGCAAATTACACCCTTTTTCTAGGTTTCAGAGGTTTTAAATCTGCCTTTTGTGAGGCCTCCAAAGCTTTCATAACTGTAGAAGCCTTCTGGCTTTGGGAGGCCCCTTCGACCCCAACAAGGGCATTGCCCCTGGACCCCCGGCTGTGAGGCGCGAATGCTCCATTCGCTACGCTCGTTGCGCTTCGCATTTTCCTGTTTTTTGACCAGTAGTCACTTATTATGAGACTTTAGATGACACGGAAAAACAATAAATCTTATCTTAAATTCTCTAACAAAATGTACTGAAATGTAGTATTTAAACAATTTGTATAAGGAGTGTGGAACTATACTTTGATCAAAACCAAATAGGCGGGCCTCTTCACATCGTGAATTGAAACAGATAAGCAGGTGCGTAGCTGAACTCAGCACAACTGCAGGAGACACAGCTCGCATCGTATGGGTGACTCGCGCATCAGTATATACGGCGCACATGTAAGTGGGACTATGTTTACTTGCGGATGAAGAAAAGCCTTATAATTCCTGCCTATTTAGTGTTAATCAAATTATAGACAGGCTCTTCAACTTATTTTCCAGTCCACTGCTACATATTTGATTTAGTTATATATTTCTTGGTGTAAATAAATATTTTATTGCAATTTTGGAAATTAAATATTTCTGTTTTATATTTTATTAAACTTCAACAGACAAAGCATACAGGCAGTAAATGATTGTTCAGTTAAGCATAATGCTGATATAGGGATAGGCCATACTTCATTTTGAGTTTACTAAATATTTGTTTGGATTGATTTTATACTGTAAAAGGCAAGTGCTTGTTTGGTGTATATTATAGGCCTCCTTCACGGAACAAAAACGGTTTGAAAACGTTAAGTAGTGTACCCCTTGGAAAAACAAATTAAGTTACACTATTAAACACAAAAATGGCTTCACAAAGACAAGACAGCGCAAGGACAGATTCAAAAACCGGAAAAACTTGATATGTTTGAAAACTGTTTATCGTTTTTGCTTCTTTTAGTATGTTTGCAAGTGAATTCCAAAGAATGGGTCCGCTGGAACGTATTCCATGGTCAGAAAAATATTTCTTATTATAGTCAAATTAAGGTCATTGACATGTCTTGTTGAGTAGTTATGAATATCCGAGTGCCTTATGAAATAATCTTTAAAAAGCTACAGGTACCTAGGTCATTGATAAAAAATGTGTACATGAACACTCACAAGTTCCAATGTGTACATATCATTGATTGTTAAAACATTACTGTCAGAAAATACCTGTCCAGTATGGCATCTGCAGTGACTCTTAGTTACAGTTCTTATTGCCCACTTCTGAAGCTTAACAAGTTTACTAAGATACGATTTGCACATGTTTCACCATATGAGTATACAGTAATTAATGTAAGGTAATATTAAACCACAGTTAAGTGTATGTAGAATACGGGAGAAAATGGAAAATTTAAGTTTGTTCATGACATAAATATTTAGAGAGATGGTTTTCGAAATACAGTCAATATGATTTCTCCATGTCAGACACTCATAAATTAGCACACCTAGAAATTTGGTACATTTTACTCTTTCAAGGTTGGTATCATTCAAAACAACGGTTAAATCGACTTACTTGATGCGATAGAAGAGGTCAGGTGAGGTGTACCTAAAATCATGTACATTGTAGTTAAAAACGTATGGTTTTACTAGCATTAACTGACAATTTGTTTGCCTTAAACTTTAACCAATTATTAATTTCATCCAATTCGTTATTTATGATATTTACATTATTTTTTATATCCTTATGTGAGAAAGCAATAGTGGTGTCATCAGTAAACAACAGAAAATCAACACTACTGGATGTATGTAATATCATTTACATATAGTATGAATAAAAGAGGGCCTAGAATGGATCTCTGTGGTACGTCACACTCAATTTCCTTTGTGTCAGATTTACAATCATTATAGAATACATATTGTGATCTATTACTAAGATAGCTTTTGAACCAATCAAGTACTATACCACTGAATCCATAATGCTCTAATTTATACAACAGTATTTTATGATTGTGTCAAATGCTTTTGACAAGTCCAAAAAAATTACAATTGTCGATTCATTTTTTTCTACCGCACCATTTATTTTATCTACTAATTGAGCAATAGCCATGTAAGTTAAATGTTTAGGACAAAAACCAAATTATTTTTTCATTAAGGATTTTGTGGTTTTTCAATATATTCAAAACATCTATTAAACACAAGTCTTAAAGGGGCATTGGACAAAATTTTGACATTTTATTTGTGGACGATTTACACTTCATATGTTAGAAAATAACAGTCAGTAACCAGATATCTGGACAATTTTGACCTTGACCTTCAGAAAATTCAAAAATTTGAATTTTATTCTGTTTGTTGATCTTGGGTATGAGGCTATTCTCTAAACATATTTATTGATGCTATATATCAAGAAAGAGTCAAAGATTTGTTTGTAAAACATTCCTTTTACATCAAAGAAATTTAAAGTTTGCATTAGATCTCTTGTAAAGGTCAATTTTAAAATTTCAACTATAGAGGGCAGTATTTATCGTTGTCGACAACGATAATTAAAATAAAAGAATATCTAAATATTTGATATTATAGAGTTTGAATTTGAGTATGAAATTGTGCATGCTGTCATTATTACCGCTAATACTTTTTAGTAACTCAGCAACCGATAAGTAAATCCATATAAACAATTGTTTGGGGGAAAATTTGGGGATGATGCTGAACTTGTCCAATGCCCCTTTAAAGAATTTTTGAGAAACAAGGTAAAAGTGAAACTGGCCGGTTGTTAGAGAATACATCAAGTTTAGCTTTTTTTATAGATTGGAATAACTTTTGCTATTTTCGTTTGTTCTGGAACATTACCTGTTGACAGCGACAAGTTGAATATACTTGTTAATGGTTTTACAATTTCGGAACCCACATTTTTAATTATGAAGTTGCGCACTATTGTCATGACCAGCACTTTTATTTATTTTAAATTTGTCAATAATCTTTATCATATCTAATTCAACGATCGATTTCAAATACATGAAGGTAGGTTATCATGTCGTAGAGGTATTCATATTATTTTTTACTACTATAATTGTTAATGCTTGCAGCAAGTTTAGGTCCAACGTTCACAAAAAAGTCGTTAAAATGATTGGCTATATTTTGAGAGTCGGTTGTAATATTCCAAGCTTCATCTTTAAATTTGCACTGTGTGGAATGTTTTTTACCTTAACTAATACTACATGTATAGAGTTAATCCCTTTCCATGTTTCTCTCTTATTTTTTTAGACTTCAAATTTCGTGAAATAGTATACATTCTCTTAGACTTGCGTATGAGCATATTAAAGGAGTATGGTCCGATTGCCTCAAGTTTTTGAAAACTTTTTGAGATTTTGGTAACAAAATGTTGCTCGTTTTTTTCTCATAACCCATGTGAAACTTCATGGCTGATGTTCATTCTGTTTTGGAGATATATACACGGTGTCCCAATAAACATTGTGCATGGGAATAAAGTTGATTTTCTCAGAAGTTTGTCGGACTATCTTCTTCAAACACTTATCGCCTTAGGGGCGCACCATTTGATTCTCAGGGGGGGGGGGCATGGAAGTTTTTTGAAAAAAAAAACTTCGCCACCGAAGGTGGCGAAAAAAAAAACTTGACCCAAAGATGAGGAAGAAAAAAAAAACCTTACCCCAGCTACTTCAAGGTAAAGAAAAACATAAAAAATGCAATAAAAAAAACTTTGCCACAGAAAGCGGCGGGAAAAAAAATGTCGCCGCCTTAGGCGGCTAAAAAAACAAACTTGACTCGACCCCAACTTCAATGCCCCCCCCTGAAAATCAAATGGTGCACCTCTTAAAGTTCATGCCTTTGTCTATCATTGTTGAAAATTTCAAGAAAATCCATCGATGCAAACCAGAGATATGATTAATTTTGTCAGCTTGTATCATTTTCATTCTGCACAATGTGAAATCCTGCTGTTAATAATGTCATCAAAGAACTTCGAAAGGCTTCAATATACAAACCTTTTACGCTTGAGTAATTAACCTCGAAAACAGTCACCACGTACCTTACTTATATTCTCCAATAAATTTACCAAAACCAAATTAAACAGAAAGTTGTCTTATTTCACATCACATTCAGCGACTCTAGATTCATTATTAAGGTTAGATAAAGATAGAAATCTGCTAGAAATTGCACACACCCTAAGAAGTCTTCTTACAAAATATCTTTGAATAAAGTTGGTTGCCACATTGCTGCCCAAAATTATGAACTGTTTTATGTACTTATAAATCATATATATAAATTGATGACATCATATTTTGCGTTTTGGTATAGCCAATATTGTTTTAAATTTTGTTGACAGCTTTTAAAGTTATGAATATGTATCTTTTCTTCACATGTCCAATTTAAGTCCTTCCTGGTCATTAGACACATGTATGTCCTTCAATCTGTTTTCCTATAGATGGTTGAGACACCTTTTCTGCTTTCCATGTCTATAACGACACAAAATGCATTCCTCTTCGTTGTCATTAGGTTCGTACTTCACTTCTTCGTCATAAGGCTCATACGTTCATTGCCAATTAATCAAGCGGCAACGATGTGCAGATCCTTTAAACATTTTTTGAGAAATGCGTTCCTAGACATGTGTTTCTAGATTCTAAAAAGCATTCGAGGTCCAACTTTTATTTTTTCAAAATTTAGTTAGGTTGTTTACAAATTAAAGGTCCAAGAACACGGGTTTTTTGGACCTTGGTCCAAAATCGTACATTTTGGTCCAAAACTAACCTAACCATCATCTTCTACATGAAAATCCACATC
>JXSR01S000144.1:62496-72852 GCA_000969725.1 Ophiothrix spiculata
ATAATTAATTTTGCACAATAACGTCATTTGTATAGGTGGATCTGAAATTCAAAATCAAAATAAATAAATAAATAAATAAAAATAAAAAACAATACAATCAAAACGGTTTAACTGATTCAGCTGAAATTTGAAACTTACATCTCTTGATCAAATGACAAAGACAAATACATTTTGAAAAATCGGACCAAGTTTATTCTTATAGGTCTTAAATTTTTGAAGCTTCGATCCAGATGGATTATTGACTTAATGTTTATACAGCTTGTTTTTCTTATTACCCTGCCGAAGACTTCGGCAGGGTATTGTTTTTGACGTGTTTCTTTCTTTTTCTTTCTTCTTCTGGCAACACTTTGATTATGTCTTATATCTCCGGCATACAGTGACCGATTATCAAACTTGGGTGAAGGGACCAGGGCCACCTCCCATTTATGTCATCTGACCCCTGACCCCTCAAAGGTCACGTAGGGGTCACGGGGTCAAAAACTTGATTTTCACGAAAACAGTTTCAACTCAATTAAGTTACATGGTATGGTCCTTAAATTTGGGGACATGAAACGTCTTGACATTGTCCACAAAAGTTATTGGATGAAAGGTCAGTGGAGAGGTCAAATTTTCAACTTTGTCCGATTTCGACGTTTGAGGTGTCAAATTGTTCGTCTTGGAACAGCGATCAAAAGTGTCCATGGTGACCCCGTCACTTGACCTTTCCTTGGGGGTCAAAGGTCAAAAGAAAGGTCAAATTTTCAATTTTGTTCAATTTTAAAGATTAAGGTGTCAAATTGTTCGTCTTGGACCAGCGATCAAAACCGTCAATGGTGACCCCGTCATAAGCCCTTTCTCTGGGGGTCAAAGGTCAAAAGAAAGGTCAAATTTCCAACTTTGTCCGATTTCGATGTTTGAGGTGTCAAAATGTTTGTCTCGGACCAACGATCAAAAGTGTCCATGGTGACCCCACCGCCCAACTCTTCCTTGGGGGTAAAAGGTCAATGGAAAGGTCACATTTTCAATTTTGTCAAATTGTAAAGGTTAAGGTGTCAAATAAAGAGGTCAAATAAAAAAGGTCAAATTTTCAACTTTGTCCGATTTCGACGTTTGAGGTGTCAAATTGTTCGTCTTGGACCAACGATCAAAAGTGTCCATGGTGACCCCATTGCCCGACCCCTCCTTAGGGGTCAAAGGTCAAAAGAAAGGTCAGTGGAGAGGTCAAATTTTCAACTTTGTCCGATTTCGACGTTTGAGGTGTCAAATTGTTCGTCTAGGACCAACGATCAAAAGTGTCCATGGTGACCCCATCGCCCGACCCTTCCATGGGGGTCAAAGGTCAAAAGAAAGGTCAAATTTTCAACTTTGTCCGATTTCAATGTTGAGGTGTCAAATTGTTCGTCTTGGACCAACGATCAAAAGTGTCAATGGTGACCCCATCGCCCGACCCTTTCCTGGGGGTTAAAGGTGTGACCCCTTCATCTGACGTTTCGTCGGGGGTCAAAGGTCAAAAGAAAGGTCAAATTTTCAACTTTGTTCGATTTCAATGTTTTAGGTGTCATATTGTTTGTCTTGAACTAGCGGTCAAAAGTGTCAATGCTGACCCCATCGCTCGACTTTTCTCTGGGGGTCTAAGGTCAAAAGAAAGGTCAAATTGTCAACTTTATGCGATTTCAAAGATTAAGGTTTTAAATCGTTTGTCTTTGACCAGCAATCAAAAGAGTTAATGGTGACCCCATCGGTTGACCCTTACTTAGGTGTCAATGGTCATGACTCATGAAGCTCAATTTTTCAACTTAGTCCAATTTTAAAGGTTATGGTGTCAAATTGTTCGTCTTGAACCAACGATCAAAAGTGCCTATGGTGACTCCATCAGCTGACCTTTTTCGTAGGGGTCAAAGGTCACAATAAAGGGTACATTTTTACCATGTCCAATTTGAAAGTTTAAGGTGTCATATTTTTTGTATTGCACAAACGATCAAAAGTGTCTATAGGCTGAAATCACCTCCAAGGAAAAAAAACAGAGGCAGGGTCCATGTCACTGCAGTGACACAGTCCTGTCTAGTTTATACTTTTTAGTAATCCTTTGGTGATCCATGGTGAGATTTACCTTACATTTTTTGAGTGGTATACATTCATCGTACAACCCTTTAATACCCAAATGCTTAACATTGAGCTAGCATTTATAAAATATATATTGTTAAGCAATTAATGATTTTGTTATGTAAATAAAGCACACATGGCTGTTGTTGCATGCATGTAATAAATGTTTTATGCATGAAAATGCTAATATTTGGGAAAATATATATGCATGCAAAAATGTTAGAGACACGCAACTGCATGCATGTCAGATGGACAAATATGTTTTTTTAAATTCATGACACAGCAATTTCACTAACACACATCAATACATGTACTGGGAACAAGTTTGCTTGCAACACTTGCAACGAGAAAGGTATATTTTGCTGCCTAAATTCCCTCATTATAAATATTAATTCTTACCTATTCGTGTCAATTCCTGGCACTTATTTATGTCACCTTGACGAATTTAAACATATGGTAAGTATAAAATCAAAATATGCAGATTGATTTCTATGAAATTCACAAACCCGGCTAAATTTGATATCTATGACCACTGTTTGTACATGGTGACCTATAGCCTGTCGTAAAGATGATATTCTTTGATATTTGTAGCAGTTATCCACACCATAGCCATTTCACAACCATTTGAAGTGCATTGTTCCAATAGCAACAAAACAGTTTCAATTACCCCGTCGATATTGATCTAATTATAATGACTGTTAGCCCTGTGATTGGTTACACCTCTGCCGCGCCCCTATTATGATGTCATCATTACCGTACTCTAAGTCTAAATGTGCAATGCAAACCCATTGGAAAAATAATGATAAATTTATGTTTACAAGATTAGGAAAACTTAAAGTCAATTCTTTATAAACTTAGCCAAATAATCATGTTGAAACTATGAAGCATCATATTGACTGAAAAAACTGTAAATTAACATGATCGAATTAGCTGAAAATTTTGATTTTTAGAGGCTTTTACTGTCGTTTTACATATTTCCCAAAATAACCACAGATGCCTAGTGAAAATTGTACGACAATCCACTATATTTTGCCTTTTCTGGTATTTTAATTCTGGATTTTATTTGTGCACTAGTTAGGTAATAATCTGTAGATAACATTGATAACCAGCTAAAAAGGTTGAAAACAATGGTTTTTCTAATCCAAGCGATTTACGTCCTGTATACAACATAATTGTTAGCCATTATTCTTTGGATTCTATGTTGTGTGTTGAAGTAGTTTGACATTAAGTACATGTTGAGTACATGTGCTCTGCTAATAATTGGCGTGACCTCGGCTATTCATAAAATGTTGAATAAGGTCAATAGATATATTGGGATTTCAAATCGTTGTGATTTATCTGTACATTTGTCGGCTGCAATCTTATTTTTCAGCAATTTAATTGATCAGCGCATAGCGTACATATGAATAGTTTTCTGGAGATAAAACCTGATTGGCCCAATTAACTATGACTTAAAATCATAGCTAGTACTGTCCAGTATGATTGGTAAGTCACAAGTCACTATTTGAGATAAATGATAATCTTTCGATGTTTTTGTTTCTTATTTGAATTTTTCAAAATCATTTATAAATTAGACGTAATATTCAAATCAATTATTTATTTAAAGTAGCATTGTTTCTCGTAAATAAAGAACTTACAAAAATGACTACAAACATGTACATTTTTATTTTCTAAATTCTATTTGAAAATTACCAACAATATGCCAATTTAGAACTGCAGTTGTGCTGAGTTATTTTAGAACTTAAGGGGACGAGTCCTTTTGACATCTCGCTTGTCTGAATGTCATTTTACTGCAAGTTTTGGCCTATTTACACATGTTTGATCATCACAATTTTTGGCGTATATATGATATGGAATCTCTAGTTGATACATGAACCTTTACTAATGATTTCACGCCCATGATCAAGGTCAAAATTGCATCAACAGACTACTTCGAAAGAGTTAACGCCTTTTTGCCGAAACCTCGTAGTTTTAAGCACTTCGAATAATCCAATTTCATTAAAACTTTGGCAGGTTCAATATCAATGTTTGATAATGGAATTATGTATGTTTTTGATCATTCATGGTACCATTAAACATCCGGAAAGACATTGACAATGACGGTCAAGGTGTGTCAGTTTACATTCGAATTTTCCGTTGTGGAAATTCAGTGCCAAAAATTTCGACTTAGCTATATTCAAAATTAAATTGAATTGAAAAGAGTTCCCATGTTACTCTATTCACCATTCATATAGTTTTTGTTTCATTTTCAGTAAGTTAACATGGAATAACCAGGTCTCTTTAATCGAAAAGTCGGGCAAAAACGAGGAAAAATCAAACATGCACTTTTGAACGGTTGAAGTTTTAAACTCATTTTTTAAACATGATCGTTACAAGTAACATGTCCGAAAATGAGCTTATAAGGTTAAAATCACAAAAGAACATGTAAATATATATTTTTTACTCACATCAGCATCATCCGTGGCACAAAAAATGATAATTCCTATATAATTCCATTGGCAAGATGGCGTGTCTGTCCTGTTGTCTTGTTATCCAATGTCTGTAGAACAACTTGCCAGTAGTCGCGTCTTCCAATTTGTTACAAACTCTTCATTTACTATAAGCATGCATTTAAATGTGTGCTTTAATTAAATAGTCAGTTTGTATTACGCTAGTCTAGAAACATTCAACAGTGAAAATAGGTAACATTGCTGTTATACGCCGGGACAGTTGTGACGTCATAATTTATGCACATCATCCAACACGTGCGTTTTGGACCCAAACAAACGGTGTGGCCATTTTTGTCACACGTTAAGTCTATGGGGGAAAAAGTCTGACTCCGATTTTATACCATAACTTTCGTCTAAAACAAAAATAAGGGAAAACATGCCGGCCTATTATGCTGAAGGTTGTGTTTACAAGCCAGGACGGGGCCCCTGGCGTTATTTTCGTCTTCCAAACGAGAAAAATCAGTTTGAATTGTATGTTTACGTGTGCCTATTGTGTTAATACGTATGATTAGTGGACATGATCATTTGTTTGGGTCCAAAACGCACGTGTTGGGTGATTTACATAAATTATGACGTCACTACTGTCCCGGCGTATAGACATCAATTCAATTGATGCATTGACACCAAATATAGTTAGACCAAAGTATCGTCACACTAAAAAAATATTTGTCTATCTAACATTTCGACAAAATTTAGAAAATTAAAAAAACATATTTGTCGTAGTTTTTGAACATGTCATGTTTAATAACTTGATGATACACTCTAAAAATGAAAAGAGTAAACAGTCACTCTTTCTTTTTAATTTTGTTTCACTCGAAAATGGTGGCATTTCAGTCTTTTCGTTTGAAATCAAACGTGCTTTAACTCGAAAAGATATATACTTAACTCTTTAAAACTGCCAATCTTTTAAGGATTGGTCACTCACCGACACTACTCCTCTTCTAGTGTCAGTGACCACTCTTAAAAAAAGTGGCGGCAGTGACCAATCTAAAAGAGTAGCAATTTTTAATCTAACAACGAGTGAAGAATAACTCTAAAAGAGTGACATTTCACTATTTTCGAGTGAAACCCCGTTCGATTCAACTCTAAAAGAGTGAAATGTCACTCTGTTCGAGTGAAACAAAATTCACTTCAAGAAAAAGTGACCATTCACTGTTTTTTTTATTTGAGAGTGTACAGAGCAAAAGTAATGGATATGTTTACATTTTATTCTAAATAATTCGCAGATTTTGAGTCATGCAATTTTTACTTTGACTTAACAGGGCATGTTCAAGGCCATATACATATATGTTTTAATTAATCACGGCAGGTGTCCCTTAATCCAAAGAGCTGATTTACACCAAAATCGCAATTTCTTCAAAATATTAGATAGAAAATTATTTTATTAGTGTGATGATATATTAGCTTGAATAACTGATTGCATCTGAACTCGATGGTCTAATTATACACGCAGCGAGTTAAAATATGGGGAACTAAAAAGCGAAGTGAGACAACTTACCGTATACGAAATTTTGTCTTCATCTAAGAAGAGGGCCGGGTGGTAAATACCCGCCCTGTGAAAATGAAATTGACTTGTGTGTTGTTGTTTTATACCATAGTATAGGGTAGGCTCTCCTCTTTCCATTGATACCAAAATCATGAAAATTAGCCAAGGCATTACATAATTTAGGCATCTTATAGTTAAGTTCTAAATATCGGATTTTCATCGTGTTTTTTTTTTTAAAACTTTCTAAAAATGTATACATTTATGTAGTTTACTTTATTTGTTTTCAAGTTATGATAAAAACAATTTTTAGGGATTGTGAGGCCCCGACCTCCATTAAATGTGTTAAAATGGTCAACAGTAACATTTTACCATTGATTTTTTGAAATAATTATTTCGTCACATTTGCGTACGGTCTCAGATAGGGTATTCATTTGACAGGTATGGTCCCGGATACACTGTTAGAAAAAAAATTGAACAACCTTTGTATCAATAGATCATCGTTCAACCTTTCTTAAAAATTAAACAACTTGTTCAGAAAATAAACAACTTGTTTAAAAATCTAAACATCAGTTGTTGAATTTTTAAACAATATTGTGTACAATATTTTTTAAACAAGGTTGAGCGATTACTTAACTTAAAACAACATTTTTAAAATTTAAACAACATTGATTAAGACAACACGCTTTAATAACAAATTTGATAACAAACTGAACAATATAAACAGTTGTTTAAAACTTTAAACAACATCATTTTAAACAACGTTTTTTTAAACAGCAACATTTTAAACAGTGTTTTAACAGTGTAGGGTATCCATTCGAGCAGATGTGGTAGATTTATGGTCTCATATCATTTCACCCATTTTGCCAATGTTTGGTCTCACATAGGGTCACTTTCAGAACCTGCGGAACTCGGGTGGTTACCCAAATATCAGTTACCCCGGGCATTTCACATGGAGAGGAAGCAATATATTATCATGTTTAGTATCAAATTAACTTAATATAATGCTTGAATTTGTTGAACAATATTGTAGAGGCTCGGAACAAAAATTTCGGAAAAGGGGAGGCGACCCAATTTCAAAATGTTCGTTTCAATTGATCTAAAACTAAGTTTACCTATTTTGAAAATATAAAAATGGTTTTGACAGTTATTGGTACGTTTTAATATAGCTGAAATACAAAATGGCAGCAAATATCCATTATGATATAGGAAAATGGCTGTATTTTCAATAGGAGGGTAATGAAGATGACTTTACCCACTAAATCTATGCATTGCAATTGAATAAAGATAGTTCTGTAGTCATTAAAGGCTGGGATCACACAAAAATCTAAGATTTGCATAGCAACAGAGGATTTAGCATGAAGTTCTTACATCTCTTGACTTCCACGAGGCTATGTCTGCTGAATCAATGATGATTGGTTGAGTAGAGATGTCAATTTTATCATTCAAGGTCAAGAACATCCAAAATCCAAGATCCAAGCAACCAAATTTTACATAGCAACAGGGGTTTTAGCATCTAGATCTACCATCTCTTGACCTCCATGAGGCTATGTCCACCAAATAAACGATGGCTGATTGAGTGAAGATGACAGATTTATCACTGAAGGTCGAGAAAGTCCAAAATCAAAAGTGCCCGCCCTTAGCAATCAAACTTTTTATAGCAACGGATGGTTTAGCATACCTCTTGACCTAAACGAGGATATGACTACCTCATTAATGATCACTGATTAACCGAAGATGACAACTTTATCATTGAAGGTCAATACAACCCAAAATTCAAGATGGCCACCCATGGCAACGGAGGGTTTAGCATGTTATTCTACCATCTCTTGACCTCCACGAGGCTATGTCTACCAAGTTGATGATAACAAATCTGTCTCAATGCCATTAATACATGGAATATGGTAATCCATCAGCGTCCAATATTTCGGTGAAATGTAGACTATAATATGATTCTTTTGATAGAGAAATAATGTTTGTAGAATATTTACCGGACATTGGGATACCTTGCGTTGAGTCTACTAGAAATAAAGACACCAACTTGGTTTTTTTTACATAAAAATTCCTTTAAAAAGTAATTAGACGGGCAAATATGTACTTCTGGGGAGATTGTTGTAATTCAGCATTGCAATAATGCGGGATTTAATGTTTTCTCGTTGTTGCTAACCCTTTTAAGTGTATGCGGGTGGGATTGTGAATAAAGAGGCGTGAGCGATATTCGTGTGGTGATTGTTTAAGTTGAATAACAGTTAAAAACATGTTCTTATGAGCTTAAAACTGTGAAAGAAGTTAATATAATGATGAATATCTAATGTTTTCATAAAGATCCAAGTTTGAGATTTTGACCAAATTTTCAATTGGCCGTATCTTTTTTGGTGTCTGAAAACCTTGCTGTGCAAAAAAAAGTAACTTTTAATCACTCTATTGACTTCAAATTTGGACCAGTTACTGCTCTTGATATATACTGCAACTTAATAGGAGCTGTTAAGAATATTCCTCTTTGTTTCAATTTTATGGGGGGTTGAAGGTCACACCAGCAGCAAAAAATCTTAATTTGTTAAATGCGGTTGCCATGGCAACCGGTAAAATTATTTTCACAAAAACTCTTCATTAAGTTGCTCTCACATGACCCATAAATATATGTGTAAAGTTTAAACTGGATCAGAGTATTACAAGTGAGTAAAAAATTAACAGCAATTTTTGTATTTTAACATAGCCCAAATTAAAGTCCGTTGACCTTTGACCTCTGATAACCTCATGGGATTAGCCCGAATGTTTAAAAATGATTATGATTTTTGAAGGCTGTTTATTTCTGAACATGTTGATATGTAACTTCACTATTATTGATTAAATACAATTATGTTAGAGTCAGTTTATGTTGAGCATGTCATTTTGAACTGTATTCCCCCCTTAAATAGATGCAATATAAAATGAGGACACGTTCTAGACAAAAGATAATCTTTCAAGAGTTTATTTTCAAGAAATAGTGGGATATGAACATGGATTAGTTATCAAAAGTATATAAACAAATTAAATGTGGTACCGTTAAATCCATTTCAAGTATACAGTGCATGGTACATTTTATATTCAGCATATTCCATTTGCGAAGTATAGAGTACACAGAAATCTTGATATAGAATACCATTATTAGGTTATTTGAAGATCATACAAATAAGTTTGCAAGGCACGTATCAATTTATACAGATTGGTTTGAATTGGTTTGAATTGTACTCTTAGAACTATACGCAAGATTAAATGTATATGTTAAGCATAATAATTAATATGCTTGTTCTTGAAGAAATGCCTAATCGCAATAAAACTCCCGTAAAGGCCCTGTAAAGATTACAACCTCCTATCATCATCATGATCATGGACAATATCTGCTACCCTGAAAATAAGAATATTTTGCCAAATATCATGCTTGAAAATTCGTGTTTCGCGGGTACTCAACTTTCACTTTGGTATAGGGGTATGGACTGAATGGTTACAAATGGGAACTAAGAGAACGGGTAGGGGGGGGGGGGTAAACATCAAACATAGGGCTTAACACTTAAGTGACCAAGGTATTTCCCACCCGTTGGTGCCCAAGGGGGGGGGGGTCCTAGGGACCCCCCTTAAAAAGCATCCTTCCAGTAAGAATTTTACATTGAAAGTCCGATCAATGATAAAGCATGTAATAAGGACCAAAATACAGAAAAAAAATGAAAATCGGATGAACCGTTTCAAAATGGCGGCCCAAAAAACATTTTTTGTGTCACATTAAAAATTTTCCCGCCAAAATTTCAACAACCGTGTTCCCGAAAGAATTTTCGCATGAAATTTTGTTAAATTTGCACATTGCAAGTACAATTACATTGCAAAAATAAAATTAGAAAAAAGTTATTCGGTTTCGATTTTATGGGCAAAACAAATTTGAACAGCGCCCTCGAAAAATCAGTTTATGCTAATTAGCACGAAAACGACTGGGTCGAATTGAATTGTTTTGCCACTAAGGGAACCGCTGCGTTAAGTTTGACAATTACAAGGAGCGGCGATGTAAACTTTTTTTCTCGTTTTTGCGCTACGCGCGAAAACCTGTGGTAGGGCCCCTAGGAACCCAACCCCCCCTGGTCACTTAAGTGTCCTTAAGTTGAAAAAAGAAAAATAGAGCTTAAAGAAGTTTCGGCCAACGTTAAGGCTTGGGATAGGAATTTGTATAAAATTAGGCTCTACAAAGAATTCAATATCTAAATGATTCATGTATATCTGAAATATGATTTCTGATTTCATCAATAGTACAACATTTTATCATAATACGATATT
>JXSR01S000145.1:58152-78913 GCA_000969725.1 Ophiothrix spiculata
CTGAATTTTGATAAAGGTAATCAAGGCTTTCATATCATAATACTTTTTAGACGAAATAATGGGGTTATCAACCTCATTTGCATAATTAATTCAAAAAAATGTGTAAGAAATATTGAAACGACCTCGAATTTTCAATCATAAAATTAATTTAGGGTACCCTATTGAAGTTTTAATTAATTCAGATTATAAAGTATATTGTTGATACTAAGTGTGCCAAATTTCGTAGGCCATAAAAGATTTACACAAATTGCATTTTTTAAGACTTGACTTTATATCAAAAATATTCATACATATAGCCAATACGTAATGAATTGTGCATCGAATACCACCCACGACAATAATAGACAGAATCACTATTGGTTTGGTACCGTGCGTTCATTAGATTAATTAACTCGACCATGATAGTTAACAGAATGAAGCGTTCTTATTTTGTGACTGTTCCTGCAACTTTAAAATAAATTGTAAATAGCAACCTTTCTTAATTTCAAAGATACGACCTGAGATTAAAGAAATGAATGTTTTATAAATAAAAAGAAATCTTTCGTTCCAAGATAATTTGCATTATATGATTTTTAAAGTTTTATTTTAATATGCACATTATAAACCACTTAAAATTGTCAATTTATTTTCTGTGAGGGAAAAAGCAATAAGATGGCAAATATTGGTCGGCATATCCTATACTCATCATAAATAAAACGGGTAAAAAGGGTATGATTTTAACCAGTGGCGTCGACGTTTTTGGAAAAGGCGTAGTTTATAGCATAAAATAAGCCATAATATGGTTGTAAATTCAAACCACTTCCACTGGTAAGGGTCACTTTCACTTAGAGATGCTCAGGTGAGTATTGTGCTGTACATCTTTCGCATGAAAACGTATAAAAAGTACTAGATTTTAAAAACTGTTGTTCCATTATCATGATTATGTAGAGTAGGGTTTAAGCAAAACAACCATACGAAAGATATCATTGCCAGTGTCCAATAAAGTCAAGATCTACAACACAGTCTGTGTCATTCATTCTGGCTTCACGAAATCAACGCTATTCGGTTCATCAAACTGAATGATAAGATAATTCTTAAATTTGGGACGTTTCTATATTAATTCTATCCATGTTCCAATCAAAACTACCCTGCTGGTGGAAAAATTATGTCCGGTCCCTCAACTTAGATAACAGGGTCATGTGCTTCATAAATTCAGAGGAGTTAATTATGCGAACATGATTACCTTTAATGCCCCATCATCAGCCTTTGCATTTGGGCATTAGATTATAATTTCCTCACAACACTTCATTTTCTCTTGAAGTATTGGTAAAATTGTTCACCATTTGCTGAAGTGGACTTTGGCCTGCGTGGTGTTTCATAAGTCCTTGTTTATGAACTATCTGGGCTTATGATTTTTGGTTTTGCATAGGTCTGTCTTTCCATCACTTTGTCACGAACACCCATGTGTCCTCTACGGATCAACCTGGATATGGAACCATCAGGAGAACCGACAACCGACTTCCTGTGATAAGTCTTACAAAGTGACGTCAATATTAAGAGCGATCGTGCTATTGAAACTAGAGGATCAATAGATTTTAAGAATGTATCCATCTATGATTTGCGTCATTTTATGGTAACTCCTTGCAATAAGTATATCATGTATACTGGATGAATTCCGCAAGCAACCAAAGGATCCTTCATAGCTCCCGTAGCTTTCCCTAATATCAGCCATCATGCAGGTTGCAAGCATGAAGGAGCGTAGTCGCCTGTTCTTCATCGAGACTCCAGCAGCTTACCACCTGAAGTCTATATATATTCTATAATATAAAACTTTCTGGGAGAGGTGAATACTCTCGCAGCATCTTAAACATGTACAAAAATTGCCATATAGGAGAAAAGAATATCAGTTTCCTCAATAGTAAAATATGCCGCACATATGTTGCTAAAACCTTTGGAAGAGCTCCCGCCCGCCTTTAGCTTACACCATGCAAGTGGATTGCGCAGAAAGAACCAAAACCGCCTAGTTGTCCCAAGGACTATACAGGGACATAAAAAGCCTAGCAATGAGATACAAGGACACTGCTATATAGATATAACCAATTGCTGGACTGTATTCCAGAGCTTGCGCATCTCATCTAGTGTCCTATACTTAATATGTATTGCAGTCTTAGAAATGCATCCAACAGAAACTAAAAAAAAAATCTCCGAAATGCCACGAAGTAGACCATTTTTTTTTTGTATTTTAATGCAATTGTGAATTTATTAGTTTAAAAATGCCACCAGATTGAGAGTGCAAGCTGATGAAAAACATGAAAAGCAAAAAGTGAATGTGACGAATGCAGATGCAGGAAAAAACCTGTCAGCTTGACATCCAAGATACTTAAAAGATGGAAATGTAGGCCCTATATCAAGGAAAAGCAAACAACAGATGCTTAAGAGCTCGGCTCTTGAAGGCTAAGACTCTTTGCTAGAGATGATTCCAACCGCCACTTCAAGCAGATAATTCCATATCCTGATCGAAGAGTGCAGGAAACATCTGTCAATAGTATGTCCTGGTAAGGAGAGTGCATGAGCAGGCATGGCTACACTAGATCTTGTAAAGCGACATCTTTCATACAGCGATGGAAGCTTAGCTATGAGGTGTGCTGGGTTGTGGCTGGTGTGCATTTTATGTGGGATTTTATGCAGCTCTGTATAGTTGCAGCTATTAGTCTCCGGTGATGTAGGCTGTTAATTGCTATAGTTTATCAGCTGTTTCTTCTTCATCAATACCAATGATCTGGAGGGTCTTTCTTTGGAATCAAGATGACCCAGGATGTTAGGAGAAGCATGCATCCAAGAAAGGCACGCATATTCCATGACAATGCGTATGTGCCTTGTAGATAATAGCTTTCCAGCAACTTTGCGCACAGCTCCTAGTCTTTACAGCCTGATCTTTTCGGTCTATAATCAAGATAATGATAAAGTGATAACAGACACACCATTATCGTTGTCCTCTCAATTAATTAGGCCTACATTGAACATGTTGAAGGAAACCAGGAAGGCATAAAAATCTGCGTAATAACAAATATTTTACCAAAAAAATACCATTATGAAGGCGTTTTGTGGCTTTTCAAATTTTGAGAGGTTTGAAGTCCCTCCTTCATGGACTAGCTATATTAGAAACGGCATCAGAAGGATGCTCAGCTATAACACACCCAAGAAAATCAAGACTGCATCAATCAAAAGCTCCAAATGACCGTGATTTTGCGCATGACATTGCTCTGCTCGAAACATCCAAATCAAATCTCAGCTAATCAACACCGACAATACAACTGCTGATCTGAGTCTTATCATCAGCGTCAAAAGAGTACGGCTATGAACTGCCATCCACCACCCCATTTGAAGTTTATGGTATACTATAACAAGCATGATAAGTAATAAGGTAAAGTGAAGGACTTCAAATTCCTTGCTCCTATGATGGCGCATTAGTGAAGATTTTAAAAGGAAACGCCTTGTTTTTGGCAACATTTTGGAAACTGGAGCGTATGTGGAGATTTCCAAAGTTGACCAAACATCGACATCTTCACCAAAGTCAAGCTCTTCAATTCAACTTGCTTCATTGTCCTTCTTAATGGTTGTGAGTGGTTCTGACAACGGTAAGAAATCGAGATTAATGCCAATTTCTCCGTTGTTATAGAATTATATTTCACATAACAAAATAAAGACAGAGTGACGAATGATTCTATCTATGATCTGACCCAGGTATCGTCAAATAAGATTTTAAGCCATGTGCTCCGGATGCCCGAAGATAAACAATGCATAGTGTGAATATCAATGCACCCCCGCCCTCAAAAATATCCATTTTACAAAAGCTCTATATCCTTCAATAAATTTTGATTTGTAAACAGTCCCACGGAAGTTATTAAACAGTAACCCCCACCCTCCCCAAAAAAGGCCCCACAAGGAAAAAATACCCATTTTACAAAATGCAATAAAATCTGTATTCTTCAATACATTTTGATTTGCAAATAGTCCCATCCAAGACTCCGTAGTACTGCTAGTATATTCATGGGTAACAATGTATCGTTCATATCGATCGCATAAGTCATTGAGTTAATCATTACTGAGAAACATATGCGCCGTGTACATGATTTATAAAATAGAGACAGCGTTTAAAATACGATTTTGGTTCTTTTACATTTTTGTGTGCAGCATCAACATTTTATACGTTATTCCTTTCATTTTTGTACCAAATATTTAAAATACAACAAGAAATATGTTTCAGCCAGTAATATGTCAATTAACGTGGAAATTGCAATGAAAAATGAAATGAAAGTTGGTCAATTGTCAAAATTCATTAAAAAATTATGTAATTTATGCTAATTTATGCATAAAATTATGTTCCATAGCAAAACAATTGGTCTTATTGGATACCCTAATGTCTCCTCTAAATATTGTAGGTAAAATAATGCTCAGAAAATAAAAATCAAGTGAGATATAGTTAAACTATTGTGAAATGGCAGAGAACCAAATTTTATGCAAATGCGATGTTAATGAGGCTGTATCTTCATTAATATTCATCTACATTTTCCTACACTTTATGTCAGATATCTTCAGATACCAGAGAATAATCATAAAACAAAAAATCCTATATATACCGAAATTTTCACTTTTTCGATTTCTAGAGGGATTTCAGATTTTATCTGCTGGGTTATGTGCGCTGTAGAACTAAACAATGTCAAGAGAGCCCCATATATCATATCACCTAAACTATATAATGAGCAACTGTGATGCCAGGTGAATGCTAAGATGTGAAGATACACTCTTAGAAAGAAAGTATCAAATATGAGACAAAAAGGATCAATTTTGATCCTTTTTAGGTATCAAATATGAGCTTATCCTTTAAGGATCAAAGTGATCCCAAAAAAAGGATCAAACATTTTGATCCGAAAAAGGATCAAATATTTCTTATAAAAAAGACCTGCAAAAAACATCACACTGAAGTGACGCTAGCAGGGTTTGAACCCACGCCGCACTCATACCTGCTGGTAATTACGAGTCCAACGATCTAACCACTCGACCACGCCGGACTGTGTGATGATATCAACGTATTTATATATGTTACACCATTGTATACATTCCCCGCTGTGTAGTGGATATTGGGTTGTACTCAAATATGAAACAAAAGATACGTTGGATCCACACGCGGTATCAAATATGAGCTCATCCTTTCCGTATCAAAGTAAACCAGAAATATCCACAAAAGGATCAAAAGTGATCCTTAAAGGATCAAAATAAAATGATCCCGAAAAAGGATCAAAAATTTGATCCCGGCCTTCTAAGAGTGTATGCGTTGGATTTAGTTGCGGCTTTTAATTGACGAAGTACAAGGTGTCCCATGGGCCAAAAATGGTTACTTGAAGAAAAATGATTTGCAAAATCTATTGCAGTTGGAGCAACTAAACTTCGCAAAATTTATGATTCATTCTTCTATGTAGAAGGTTTTAAAATTTTAATACCACAGCATTGCTAATTTTTGAGTTATCAACAAAAATAGATACCTATGTAAAGAAATGAATTTATCCAAAATTCAGCAAAATAGTAAGCAAGTTCGTTTTGAGTAATTTTAATGTGCAACCTTTTTCCATTTATTCGATGATTCTGTAGATTAAGATTATATAGCCAAATTTGTTAAAAACATTTTCACAAGTAATAAATGAACCTTCTAGGATACCTATAATGCAAATTAGGGATTCCTGTATTCCAAAATGATGAGTCGTTCATATTGCACCTGTCAATCAAAATTTGACGTGAAAGTTGCAGAATACTGAAATATGTATATTAAATTTTCAAGGGCAACATTGATTCTTTAACAGTTTAAACTGCATATATTGTTTCTATGTTTATTAAATAGCTACCTTTAAACCCTTGAAATCAGTGGAAAACGGGTAAATATTGCACAGTATATATATAAAATTACACTTATCAAGCAGGCTATTTTCGTGAATTTTGAATAAATGCATTTCTGACATAGGTATCTATCTTTGTTAATAACTCAAAAGCATGTTAATAACGCAAAAATAATTATGGTGTAATATTAAAAGTTCAACACCATATAGAAGAGGGGTGTATATAATTTGTGCAAAGTTCAATTTCTTCAACTGCTATAGTATAGGTTTTGGAAACGATCATTTTTGTACATGCAACCAATTTTTGGGAAACCTGGTACTTAATGTGGGGCAAGTTATTTTTTTCTCAAGCAGTGAGGCAAATCATATTTTCTCTGACAAAGTGAATCAAAGTATTGTTTTAAAGTAAAAATCCAACCCCGAACTGGAAGGCGTCCCTTAACATTCAGGGATAATTCAAACATATTGAAATGAGATGTGCCTCAAAGGAAATATAAAAGCAACCACCAGTATGATAACATAACATAGACATAACTTATAACTATGATCATTACTATTCCCATGAGCAATTTAGAGCAATTCTTTTAGATATGTTATGTGCTATAAGAGGCCAACTATTACTGAAGCGCGTAAAGTAATTGAAGCTTGATAATATACGTAAAACATTGAATATTGTATCAAAGATATTTACTTATTTTTGATCATAACCTGTTCAAAAGATCGCAGCTCGAGACATTTTTGTTTTCAAAGAACCGATTTTCTGTTGTCATTTATGTGTTGTTTTAGTTTCTTGTATAAAGCGCATTTTTCCTTTGTAGAGCGCTATAGAAATGCTATATCATAAATATCGGTGAATATGTAAACGTGCAGATAATAAGAATCAAAATATAATTACATGCGATATATACAGAAACCGAGTCTTTAGTTTGTACATATCGTTGAAAGTATGAACCTTTTGTAACGTATATCAAACAAATCGGCAACGTGGTTCAGATATCGGCATTAGTTGGCACAGTCTATTTCTCCACTATAATCAAAGGAATTATTAGAAATTAATCATCAATGTTAACGTCAACATTCCGTGACACGTAATGATTTTTTTTTTGCATTTTTAGGATGTATTTACCAACTAGTAACATATGTCAAATAACCATTCTGGTTAAACATGAGTATTTGAAGTACAAGAAACAATATATTGATGCTTTGAATTTAAATAAATGGTAGTGTTTCCAGGAATAAAGTCTTTAATTCTCAAAAACAAGACCCTTTTCATCTAACAAAATAAACAAACACAGGCGTTTGAAATCAAAAATTTAGGAAAACAGAAACACTGTTGGTAGCTGGGTAAGTAAGGAATTTGAATATGGTGAAAAAAATGACCTTTTAAGAAAGGATGATAAAATGTTGTTGGCTTATTTTGATACTCTCATGAATTTTATTCAAAAAAGGTTTTTATGAGTTTTATCCATGTACCTGTAAAGATATCAATAATTCCGGTATCCATGATTCTAATTGTGTGTCTATGTACTATTTTGATTATTTGAAGGCATAAAATCAAATAAATTCCGATAGCGTCTAACCGAATTCTGACAATGAGTACTTTCAATATATTCTAAATAAGTTGAGATGATTCTCTATTCAAGTGCGTCTGTAATGTTTTGATATGGATGATTATACGAATTATTATACATTATAAGCATTGTCTTTGACTAGTTTATTTTAACGCATGTTTGTAATCTCAACAATATTTCCATATGCCTGCATGCTAACAAAATTTGCGGTCTCATTGAAACGTGAAACGAAATATATTCTGCAAGGATAAGAAGTACTAATCGGAAATCGAGAAATAATCAACGATAAAAATGCATTGTTTTGGTTACATGAGATTGGAGGAACATATCGCCTCCAGACGATTTGCAAATTTATTGGCATAACATTCACAACCCGTGATAATGGCATTTCAACTACAGAAAACATTATCATGATTATAGCATAGAATTTTATCAAACTGTTTCCAAAGTTCAATATTTTTGTAAGTTTGCATTTGAAAAAACACTTGCAGTTTCCATCAAAAGAAGCTATTTATAACAACTATGCAAAACATTTTGGAATGGTTAAATGCGCCATTCCCTTGCCACTCCACTGCACTGCATGATAGATGTAACTTTACTGACAAACGTAAGTAGAGCAAATTAATGAAATATAAGCAAATTGCTTTATGCGGCAAGCTAAATTAAATTAAGCATTCTATTGTTAGCCTATTACTTCAGATGCATTTTTCCAAGTTGACTTTAATCAAGGTCATCACAGGAGACGCCAAGACTACGTCAAATGAGGCTATTAGAGCAATAAGATGCTCCTGAAGCGTATCACAAAACCTTGGAGACATACGCGAGGCAATTACTGATGTGTACGGATTTTACTTACAACATAAAGGGACATAAGTCATTAACTGGTCATATTTTTTGTTTCACACAAATACATTGGTAAAACCATGCCAATTTGTATTCAACGGATCGTAACTCTGAATATATACACTTTAAACCTACAAAGTTAGATATTGCTGGAAAGCTTACTTTCCGGGGATTTCAATTTTACCTAAAAAAGTCTAATTTTTAGGGATGGGTAAAAATTATACAGGGTACAAAATAAAATAAAAGTGCATTTTGGTCAACCAACTTGGCACAATGAGATTTTGTTGGGGAAAGGTGTATCCAGATGACACAAACATTATTTGAAGGATGTAATGATAGCCTTCCATAAAATAATTCGTTTGGTGACCAATCTCATTGTGGTCAAAATATTGAGGATGGTCAAAATCTATGAAACGACTCATTAATTTTTGGGACATGTATCGGTCAAAAGTTTTTTCATGCATACACTACCTAAAAATTAATCACATAATTGGATTCCTCGGCAAATTTTCTTTTGAAAAATGTATAACTTTTACCATTTACGTCGACTCGGTCAAAAGATATGTCGTTTTAAAGTTTTCGAGTGTAAATGCATGTTTTGTACAGTAATGTATAGAGAAAATTACCCACATATAAGGCATTAAGAAACAACAAAATTTGGATGACATGTCAATATTCGACACATGCTTTAGCATTATACATACCTCATTGAAGTATATTCAAAAAATTATGATCCCAGCATTTTTATTTTCAATAATACATGTGTTTATAAATCATAACTTTCGTACACTTTTGCATGTAATCCTATGGGCGCCACCCCCACCGGCGCCACCCCCACCGACTCCACCCTTGACCCACTCGACATTTTGGTCACACTATTGCTAAACCTGTGGCTTTAATTCTTTTTTTATTTAGTACCTGGATAAATTATCTTTAATATGATACCAAAAGTGTTATGGTTCGGTGACAACTTCTAACAAAAATAAAGACATTTGTCATGATTTTAATGATTTCTTGAAACGGCTCCACCTTATTTGATATACCTATTCGTGACTTAGGTCCAAAGCAACTTGATTTGGGGTTGCTAGTTAAAGAGACGGAGAGAAAGGCATCGCTATATATTTCGGTTAATTAGACAGGACTCTTATTAATTTCTATTTTAATAGGTTAAAACCTGTTTAACCAGTCCGTTTTCAGGTCGGAGAGTAGATAGTAAATGGCATCATTTCGCTAAAATTCCAATAACCTCAAATATCGAAAAATCCTGACATACCATAATTAAATATAGGAATACTAAACTGACCCGAGTCCATGCTTCCGTACTGAGGCCGAAGAAAGTATAATATTATTGTAGTATAATGATGAGTATAATTGCCATTCAAAAATCAATACTGGGCATTGATCATCATTTCCTTTTTTGTAAAGGTGCGTTTACACTGTGACGTATTGGGGGTAACGACAAGCAACGTAGACCTGCGAATTGCAGTTTTGAATTTTACGCCGGTCATCGTTAGTTACAGTCAGTTAACGTTGACACACGCCTAGCCTCTAACCTCCGCAGATTGTCGTTACTATCGGTCGCTTTCAGTTACAAGTTTTACAATTTTGGGAAGACATAGAATAAGATTTGATGTAGTTGAGATTTCGTTAGCCACCGCAACCCTCAGTTCTTTTTTGACGTTTCCATGACCGTTTGTTGCAGTCTGTATTCGTTTAGAGGTCGTCACAATCTCGCTGCTAGTCGTTGTCAACAACAGTGTGTTGCAGGGATGTGAGTAGGAATGATTGGTCATCAAGGCATGTTACTGTTGTCGTGACCTGTCGATAGCATTCGTTTCTTTTACGTCAGCCAAGGTCGGTATTTGCCGTCTCACTACGTTGCTTTCAGTTGTTCGTCGACGAGAAGTCGTCACCCAACGTCAAGCCAAACTCTTATTTTATTAGTAAGTCTCCGTTTCTTTCAGCACCCACTCGCCACTTGTTGACGTGGTGTCGCTGAGGGTCGTTACTATCCGTCAACAAACTTTAATTTTTCATCTTTACTCGTCGCTTGTCGTCCAGGATTTTGTGATTTTGGAATACGTTACCATGGTTACCCTACGTCGAGGGCATGTCGTCACAGTGTAAACGCACCTTAAGGCAGCGTGGTCAGTGTTGCTTTCCTATATTCAATATCTATGGAGGTTTTATGATAAGATGACCATAACAGAAACAGTGTGTTTAATTGACAAAAAAGGAAATACCAGGTGTCCCAAAAAATGGTTACATGTAGAAAAATGATCGTTTGCAAAAAGTAAAGCAGTTGAAGATACATGATACATACCACTGCTAAATGTTTGCAATTTTTCAGTATCACAGCATTTTCATTTCTGGAGTTATTAACCAAGATAACCTATGTCAGAAACGTATTTTTTTCAAAATTCAACAAAATCTGAAACATCTTCGTTTGATGTAATTTTAAACCTTGTTCAATCCCATGTAAACGTAAAATTGACATATCCAAAGTTAGGTTGTTGCATACCATAGTAAAGGGTAGAGTTTCTTCTTCCCATTGATAATACCAAAATCATGAAAATTCGACAAGTTGTTACGTAATTATGACGTCATAAATTACTACAAGTCTGAAAATTATGTAGAAATCTGATTTCGGGCAAAAATGGCAACGGATTCAAAATTTCGCTATTTCTGTTATTTCTAAATGTCGATCAGACTTTCGCTACTCTAACGAAAATTATAATTTAAACATGTTCTGTAAGTTTAAGATTATTTTTTCAAAATGAACAAAAAATTGCAGTTTAAACAGTTACAGAATTCATGTTACCCATGAAAATTTGATTGTGCTTTATGCGTATTCATCAAATTTCGCGCCAAAACGTGATTGACAGGTTCAATATAAACAACTCATTCTGGAATGCATGGAATGCGGGTATCCGTACTATTACTATGATTTGCATATTAGATATACTAAAAGAGAGTTCAGTTATTATTCAATTAATTGTATCCTATTTGGTTTAATATAAAGTCTGATCGTGATCATTTAGAAAAAAAAAATTCACATTAGAATACCACAAAACGTGTATGCTTATTATTTTGTTGAATTTTGAACAAATGCGTGTCTGACATAGGTATCTACCTTTTTTTGATAACTCAACAACCAATATCGCTGTGATATCACAATTTTACGAGTACCTAGAAGAGGGTTGTAATATAATTTTTGCAAAGTTTCGTGTTTCTAACTACTATAATTTAGGCACACGGTCATTTTTCTACATGTAACCATTTTTTGGGACACCTGGTATATCATCACATGTAGGCATTCATTACTATTTTATTGGTAAATTGAAAATTTGAGCTTAAACATAAAACGTTGCTTTGCTTATTGCAGCTGATTTTTGGTTATTTTGTTACAAATTGCTTCTCAAGAAATGTAAATGTCATGTAATTTGGCCAAATTCGAATCACCATCTTATGACCTTAATAATATTGTATTTATCATTGAAATCACAAAGAATATAAAACCAACCAAGCCAAGAACAGCTGTGGCCTGTACTGACCACAGGCAAGGGGGGCCAGTACTAGTCTGAGGGGGGCGACAAGCTACAAACGGGAAGGGTGGAAAAGATGCCCCCCGAAAACGATATTAAATGAGATCATTGATCATGTTGATGTTCCAATCGGGTTCGCAACCTCCGTCGAAAATGACATTGAAACTCACAAGCGCAGACGAACAATCGTAACCATCTTCACCAATATCGGGGATGCCAACATTGCATAGCGGTCTAGATTAGTCTGATGAGCGTTGGGGATATTGGGTTCGAAAGGTATAGGCAACTCGAATTAAATAACTTTCTTACCAGTTGATCAAACCAAAACAATATCAGTTTTTTGAAATGTGGTAATGATATTTGACAAAATCGTTCCCCTGCAGGTGGTATGACCATCAATGTCAGCATGGATAATTAAATTACCAGATTTATGGGATTTGGAGTCTTTAAAATTGTTAACGAGAATGCGAATAATGTTATTGTGTAGTTTTTGTGTCGCCACCGTTATCTGTCGAGCATTTTTTGGCGGTTGTTGAGAATATGGAGGAGACTTGTCTTTCATTGTCACGGCAGATGTCGTGAAGTCTCTTACATAAGCGTTTGATATTAGTAAAAGAAGGGAGAGTATCCATGCAGGCATTGATGGCAAATCTAAGAACACCTTATTGAAGGCTGAAGATTAAAAATTTTAAAGATTAAAGTTTGGCCAAGTCAGCCGAGTCAAAAGTGGTTGGATACGTGATTTCCAGTGGATAGTTTGCTCATCACTGTGGGTGCTGCCAACCCTGGATTTAACCATTTCATTTTAGAGACCATATTTTAGTTGCATCAGTGCATGCTTTCCCATCATTGCACCATGTCCAGAACTTTAATGAGATAATATCATCCATTAAGGCTACAGTCCCTAAAAACATCTCGCTCGGCTGAATGTCATGTTTACTGTAAGTTTTTACCTACCTACACCCATCAGATAAACAAAATTTTTGGTGTACATATTGAATAGAGTCTTTAGTTTATACATTCTTAAGGCTACAGTCCCTAAAAACGTCTCGCTCGGCTGAATGTCATATTTACTGCAAGTTTTTACCTACTTACACCTATCAGAATATCACAATTTTTAACAGGTTGAATAGAGTCCCTAGTTTATACATATAACTTTACTAGTGATTTCACGTCCATTATCAAGGTCAAATTGACGCCTAAAGACTACTTCGAAAAAGTTGACCCTTTTTCGCCGAAACCTCAAAATTTCATGATGTTCGAACAATTCGACTGGTTTCAAATTTTGACAGATTGTAGGCTTGATATGCCTTATTGAATTACAAACAATATTTTATAAATATGCTGAGTTGATTTTGAATGATAATGTAACAAACCCGAGTTGTTTTGCCCGAAAATCCGGACGTGAATTACGACTCTGAGTTTGCCCTGTTTGCCCTGTGAATTGCCTGTTTTAAGTATCTACATTATCTACATTTTGTCTGATATACGCATTCGCATAATTTACTTCCAAATTGAGCATTCTAATGAGGCAAAAATTGCAATTTTTGTGTAAACAAAAGAAAAACACAGTATTCTAATGTTTATGTTTTAGATTTTAGTTCACAATCTCAACGCTACCTTGATAGCTCAGCGGTAGATCTCTCGCTTCGTAATGCATGACTAACCCCTGCCATAATCCATGGTTCGAGTCCCCGCAAAGGCAGTGGAAACTATTTATCTTTTCATGATTGAAAAATAGTTAGGATTCACATTTTCCTGAGCATATGGATTCCTCGTACCCTTAATATGTTTAATACAATCCCATCTGAGTCTGAGTATTTTGCTGGCATCCCTGCGTCGCAACGAAAAAAATATATGTACCCCTTGCCTGTTATGATATTCTTATACTTAATTATGGATACGTGAAATTGCATGATTATCGTATAATGGCTTTTATTATGTTTATTGATGAGATAGCATGCTACCGTATTAGGCTTTTATTATGTTTATTAATGAGATAGCATGCTACCGTATTAAAATCATAAGTCTGTATAAGAGTATAGGCATGACACGAGGTCAATGATTATAGCTGCTTTACAGAAGGTTATACGAGAAGGTACGATTCTGTATGAATAAAGACGCTCTGGACACGTGATAACTAGTTGAAAAGTACCGAGTCGATAGGTTCTATTTAGTGAAATAATACTCAGATTTGCACCATTGTTCGTTACACACCTTCTCGCACCCTACTTTCCTCTAATATGACTCTGCTCGCTGTTCCCAAAGCACCTAGAACAAAAACATATGGTTCTCGCGCATTTGCTGTCCAAGCACCGTCTTTGTGGAACAATCTGCCTGAGGACATTCGCAGGATAAGCAAGTTTAACCTGAGAGGGTACAAGACATCCTTTCAAATATTGGGATTCTGGGTAATTTCTATCTGTAACAAGTTTATATTATCATTGAAAACTGACTTGTTGGACTGTAAGGTATATTTTAGTTTCCAATTTGTTCTGTAACTGACATAAATTTTTGGTATACAGATGGTTGTTCATACATAAGCTGCACACATAATTTCAGGTGTAATGTAATTCGATATTTCACCGTTTCCGGTGTACCGAAACTTACTGTGGTTTTCAAGTCACCTACATAAATCTACATAAGCTATTGATATGATGGCTGTACTGTGTATAGGTGACATTCTTAGCTATATTTGTGTCAATTTTCAAGTAGCTACATTTAATTGAACAAATAATTTTTTGAATGATCCTCGTAAATTATATGGATCAATTAAAATTGCCAAATTAATATACAGATAGATATCTTTGTTTAAAAGAACTTAAGTTCATTGCACGTTTTTGATTGTTGTCGAGTGAATTTCATAGTTTTGCACCTCTGTAGCTTAAACTTTGTTTCTTATATTCTGTGTTTGGTTTGGCTAAGTACAAATTGCCATTATTTCTCATATTGTATTTGGTTGCGTTTTCGTTAAATCTTTTACACAAATAATTTGGTGCACCATTGTTGTTTATCTTATACATAGTAACAGCAAGCTGCATTGAACAAAAATTTTTACAGTTTAATTCACTTAATGTTTTTCTACTGGAGTCAAATCTATTTGTGCTGCTAATAATCTTGGCAGCTCGATTTTGTAAAACCTGTAATGTCATGTTTACTGCACCTACCACATACAACGTTGCAATAATCAAAATGAGGAGCAATAATTGTCTTGTATAACATTGATTGAATATGTGTGGGTAATAAAACAGACGACTTTCTTAAAAATATAGCCCTATCAGTCCTTTCTTGGTAACATATGTGACATGAACTTTCCAGTTCATATTTTCATCAATTATTACACCCAGATGCTTTGAAAAATTAACTCTTTCCAGTGGAATACCTCTAATATTAATATCATGATTAAGGTTAGCAATACAAAAAAGTTTCTGAGGTGAACCAATGATCATAAAGTTAATAGTGAGACTTAACTTGTCAACATTCTGCATATCAAAATTTAACATAGTAACAACATCATTTATATCTTTAGATGAGTAGAAAATGGCAGTATCATCTGCATACATGCTTATTTGTGCATTAAACTAATGGTTGGGAAGATCATTAATATACATTATAAAAAGTAGTGGCCCCAAACTTGATCCTTAAGGGCTAGGGATACCATGTGAGCTACTTGCTCATTAGATGTAAGACCATTTAAAGATGTTACATGACTTCTGTCTTTTAAATAACCATCAATCCATTTAATAACTTTAAAATCAAGACCATAATTGTGAAGTTTTTAAATCAAGATATCGTGATTTTTAATCAAGATATCGTGGTACAGACCTCCCTAAATAGAGTAAATTGTTCACATGTTTTAATCAACTCACAATGAGGTCCGAAATGGCTGTCAAAATACATAAAGACCACAATATAAAAAATTGTCATCCAGAATAACATAATTTCCATTGATTATTTTATAATGATATTTTATGTTTTAAAGCTGTTTTAACGGAAATTCTGGCCAAGGTTTGAGCAATAAATAATGTATTGTGGCAGCAACTTTGTATCTTACTGTTGGAGTTACTATAGATTGTAAGGCGGGAATGGGTCTGTTACGATCAGAGAAGCTATTCTGAATTGATAATTTTAAATATTTGTTTGGAAATATATTTTTAATGCTGTTTAACTAACAATGTCATCTAATTTTAGTGTAAACATGTATTTTGACACAATCCATTATGGGCATAATTGTGGGCACCAGTTTGGATTTTAAAAAAGTTTATAGAACATTATCTTTTTAAATGTTGCTTTCTAGCCCTCTTAACCACCAATGCAATTAGAAAAATGTATTTGATGGCCATTTTGGACATCATTATGGGTACCATTTTACATTGGTAACGGTATCAAACTAAGTTACGGATATATCAATCAAATTATGGAAACCTGGTCCAAGCAAGTTTCAAGTCTTTTTTCCATTTTGTCCACACACGACTGATGATGATGATGATCGCTGATGAGTCAAAAGCCGTTTTTGAGAGACAAACATGGATTTTACTGGTCACTTTCGACAAAATTAATTGCACCATTATGGATTTGAAATATATTCACATAGAGAGTGAAAGAGTGAAAGAGTGAATCTGTTTCCATTTTCCATTGATTGTTGAATATTAAATGTTTTAATGCCGTCTTAATGTCATTCGAGCCCATCTCTGAGCAATCAAAAATGTATTTTGCCGGTCAAGATGGACAGTACCAAATAATAATATCTAAAGTTGGGAGATAGACTAACTGAACATAGGTACAAGGATATAAAGCTATAACTATACACACTAGCATACGAGACCAAAAGTGATGCTACCGTATTTATAATACCTAATCAGATATTGATATCACGTGTTCTGCTCTGCAGTTAATTAAACTAAATGTATGCTTGCATAATTGAAATTAAACTCACCATGTTTCGATTCTTACATATATTTCTGTGTCAGTATTTTATGTTATTGTATAAAGCATCAAATGACTCTATTTTATGGTTGGCCAAAGCATTATCATCTTGAAAAATATAAGCATGATTAAGCTGAGCCGGGTTTTAAATGACGCCTTATAATTGTGTGTATAGCATTGTCAGCAATCATAATTTGTAAAACATTGCAGAAGGCAGATTCCAACACAAAATGAAACCTCTTAATTTCAAGCAAAAAAAAGAAAAAAAAAAAGAAAAAGGTTTTTTTTATTAACCAACAGGTGTTACTGAGAACGTGAGTTTTTTCTATTCGTGCATGATGGAGCACATGGTTTAAGTCAAAAATGCAAGATCTCCTTAAAGTGCGACGAGTTATGAGCGAAATCTGGCATTAAGAGTATCTACTGATGCTTGGTTAATGTTGGTAATGCTCGGGCGATGCCTGACTTCACTATTTAGCCCTCTAGTCTGCTAGTCTGCAGAATTGATTATGTATGATTCAGAATAATAATTCAGATGTTGTATCGTTAATTTTAGCCTATCTGGTGATATGTTTAAGAAAAGGGCAGCGATCTTTCGAATAAATATGGAATGATATGTTTAGGGGCGGCTTCAAAACTCAACCGGCGGTTGTCTGCCGGTTCTGGGCGGTTGGCTATTGTTTATTCCGGTTGAACCGCCCAGAACTGGCAGGAGGCAACCGCCGGTTGAGTTTTGAAGCGACCCCTTAGATTAGAAGAGGCTTTTGAAGTGCTTAATTACAGTTAAGGTAGGATGTTGTCGCCTCGCTATGGTGCAAAGCCTGGGCACAAACTGGTAATGAATAATAATTACCATTAAGCTAATTGATAATAAACATCAGTTGCAAAACAGGAAAGGCTAAACCCTCGGGTTATTACAAAGTATCTTATTGTAATGTAAATTAACTTTTACATTGCTGAGGAAACGAAAAATCTTTGAGGAAACAAAGTACAATATGAGCATCGTAAAACATCTTAAAAAGTCCTAAATGTTGTGTCACAAATATTCCCTCATTCACTCATTTTGTTTAATACTTCTTCAACTAAATCTCAGAAAGTTAATACCAGAAATAATAAAGCAGTTTTGTCTCATATTTCATCCTTGCGATTGCATACATTGCAATTTTTACATAGCATAAAATATTTTTATACTTTACAACACTTAAATCTTGTATGAGAAGTGTCAGAACCCAGCAGTGCGAAACATAACTGTCGTATCATATTTCAGCTCTGCAAATTAGTGTTCTAAACTTAGAGTATGAATTTAATATCAAAACAACTTAATGGTGTTTCGTTTATTATGAAAAAATGAATGACCAAATTATGGTTTTATGAAAACGTTGTGTCTTTAGATTGTAAACAAAAATTTAAACTAGTACGGATCTTCTTGATACTCTCATATTCCTTAAATCTGGTACTTCTCGGAGACAATTGGGTAGTTTACAATACAATTTCTACAACAACAACAACAACAACAAAAGAGTCGGAAATAGTATCACAATGAAAAATGCCGACCAGTAATACCGTAATTAACAAGTCTTTAACAGGAACAAAGGGCAAACATATTAAACAATGTTAAAAGTGAAATTAATTTGTTATTTTATCAAAATAATACATTGCACTTCATATGCAGGGAAACTTTCGGAATTAGTCGATTTCTTATATATTTACTTTATTTTATCCCACCCAGCTATATTAAAGCGCTCTATTTAAAAAAAAAACACCTGTAACTCCGCATATTTAAATACGATTTTAACCGAAATGGGCTCAAAATGTGTCTTAATTTATTATCCTTGATAACATAATAGCAACTTATAAACTTAATTTCAAATTATTATTTTTACCAGTTTTAAATTTTTTGAAAATGTTTTCGTTAAATATCTCAATATGGGAAAATGCGCAAAGTTGCATTACGGGAACAACCATAACTCAAAAACGAAAAGTTGTATAGCCTTGGAATTTGGCACAGGTGTTAAGCTCATATGTAGCAGATATGTAGCTTCATGGTTTTGTGTGTATTATCCATATACACCTATACCCTAAAGATGGTTACTATGCGGTATATAGTTTTTGGGTTATACATTTGTTCTGCTGTTTAGCCAATCAGAGCCTCCGCTTGGTTACCATAGCAACCAGGGTAAAAAAGAAACACGTTTTTTAAAATCTAGGGGTCATACCCTACGTACTGGTATGCAACATGCCTTGACCGACATATGGCAAAGGGCTAACTTTCATCGTTGAAAATTTCGAGCTGAGATCTTGTACCCCTCCCTCAATATCAGCCGATATCAGCCGATCCCCATTAAATTGGATCTTTATGTCATGAAATGACTTCATGGGATGCTTCTCCTGATCATGTGATGTTTTAGCAATTTCAATTCAACGTGTGCTCCATTACGTCATCAATGATGAATCTTTACAGATTCCACAGCACTAATTGATCTACCCCGCACCACCCTATGGCTCATGACATGGCGCTGACATTACATGACGCACCGGTGCACGGTGGATGCAAAAATCTCAGTTTGTCTCCAATATAAGCTCATATTTGATCATTTTTCCTCTAAATTGAGAGACGCAAAAATGGTCTAGAAATCATCCAGAACACGAGCTGCCGTTTAACATGTTAAATATGTAGGGTAGTGTAGGGAAAAATCGAGCTGCTTAACCCCACTTAAAATGCTTGTCAATGTGCAATAACATTTGGTTCAGAGATCCAAATCAAAATCTTGTAAAAACAAATGGTATACTTTATTGTATCATTATAAAGTTTTCTTTGCTGCGTTTTCTCAGAAGATGATTTCTCAGAAGAAAAGTCCAAAGTTCGTTGAGTTTTTATTGAGACACCCTTTATAATGAGATTAATAAGAATTCTTACTTCTACATTGCTCATTGTTTAATATTTCATGATGAGAATTAAGAACTCGTTGATTCCAAACGTCGTATTGGAGTTACTGAAATGATCACAGTATGTAGTGAATTGAAAACTCTCTTCAAGAAGTAGCTTTCTTGGCGACAAAATAATTCCATGCATAATACTTGCTCTGGATGTAACAAATTAATTAGTGTCAAATTTATCATTTCGTAAATAAGCGTCTTTGTACATCACTGCCCATTAACTTCTTCAAGAATAACCATGATGCAAATCCCGGAATGCCTTACGTCATTTGCCTTGCATGGGGGTTAAAATGTCAAAACAAAGTTCAACTGATTTCAAAGTGACTTTAAGTTCATATTTATTGACTTAAACTTTGATAGCCCTATTCGGCCTGTAGCTTTGTAGAAATATGTATTCTTAAAGATAGGTGCCTCGTTATATATTTGTTATTATTCAATTCTGTAATCTGATTTCTCATCACTATGTAATGAGAATACCTTGAATTCTCGATTCTAAATCTCAAGCAGAGGCTACGACCAGAGTTAGTAATGTATTTATTATCCTTATAAAGTAATATCATTTTTGTACATAACAATTTATCAAAGAGAATTAAAAACTCGTTGATTTTAGAAGCTGTATTGAGGTTTAATCATTTTTGTACATTACAATTTCTCAAAGAAAATTAAAAACTCATTGATTTTAGAAGCTGTATTGAGGTTCTGAAAAAAATCATAGTATAAAATTAGAAGAGAATTAGAATTCAAGGTCATAAATGGATTAGCTTTCTAGCGACGAATGAACTCTAGACTTAGTACTTCTTCCGGATGTAAAAAGGTTTATGAATAACAAATACGTCTATTTCGAAATGTTTTGTAAATTACTGCTCATTTGCCTTACGTTTGGTTTAGCATTTCAAAACAGAGTGCCACTGATTTAAAGTGACTTGAAGCTTATTTATTGACTTAAACACTGATAACCAAGTTCGGCATGTTAATAGCTTGTTAGAATTATTTATAGAGTTTCTATAGGTAGTTAAGTCAGTGACTTTGTGATCTTTCCGTGTTCTTATTCATTCTAGCATCTTAAATG
>JXSR01S000147.1:37302-47355 GCA_000969725.1 Ophiothrix spiculata
TAACTCATAGAAGCAGAAGACAAATACATTGTTGAAAAGACATTGAAAAAAAAAGTTATTCGGTTATGATATTATAAACGAAACAAATATTGAGCAGCGTCATCATATTAACAGTTTATGCTAAGTATCTCAAAATCGACGCGACCTAATTGGATTTTGTTTGCACTAAAACATGTGCAACCCCTACCCTGATTATAACACAGAACAGCTTTATTGGGTTTTGTTGCATTTTCGTGTTTTGCGCGAAAAACAAAATTCAGGGTCTATATGGACCCCCTTATGCACTTTTAAGTGTTAATGAGAACTACACTGGTAACTTGATAAATGTTCGCCTAATGCCTGTTTCATTTCAATTAGCATGCATGTATCAAATCAACACTGTAGTATTACATTTCTGATATGCCATCCTATAAGCGTAATTTGCGATTAATCCCACTCGCTATATATTATTTAATACTTAATTTAGCGCTTAATTGCCTAGTGTGGGATGAAGTGCTACAAAAGTGAATGTCAATAACAAGTTGATAATTATTGTAAAAACACTTATTTTAAGAACTAAAGAGCATAAAGAGCTTAAATGCATTCTAAAAAACTTTTTCTCATTGCTTTAAACCTGCCTTAAAGTTTACGCAAGTTAAAAATAGTATTGCAAAGTTATTAATTCATTATACTTACGGTAAGGATGTTTATCTCTTGTTTCAATTTCAGTACCACCTATTCCTTTTTTTTTTTTTTTTTTTTTTTTTTGAAAATTGCAAACATTTTATACTCGGGGTGCGGGATAAATTATTGTGTACAATTTAAAAATATCGGTGTATATTGTGAATCATACATGTATAACAAACGAAGCAAACATAAATTATTTCAACAGGAAAGTGAGATACAGAAACAAGTCATGCATTAGAAGATGCTCATAAATTACACATGAATTTGATTTGTCTGTTGTTCTATGTATCTACTAAGAGCAAGCAAATTTGACATACGGCATAAGAGCTACTCTTTCAGATCAGATACATTACACTAATGTTAAATGGTCTGGTTTACGTAATATCTTTGAGGCATGACAAAGTGTTTAAGTAGCGGTTACTGATATGACTAAGTCTTGTATTTGAATATAGGCATACTAAACTGACCCAAGTCAATGCTTCCCTACTGAGGCAGTAGAAGAAAGTATATTGTCCTGATGATGACTATAATAATTGCCATTCAAAAAATAATACTGGGCATTGATCATCGAGAATACATCGTGATACAATCTCAAGGGTGGTACATCTTACATAAATGTAATACAAAAAATGGGACTCATTCAATCACAAGAATAATCATTTAAATATCTAAAAAAATTTAAAACTTTTATTCTCAAAGTCTTCCCTTTTGTCTCTTTTTGTCGCTTTTCCCTTTTTTTGACACTGTAAAAATTGTCCGATACAATTACATAAAAGTATTAGTAATGTATATTTTAAAGATATTATTTTATGCGGAAATTACTTATGTTTTCTTTTGTTTCGATCTTTTGGATGTTAGACTTAAACTTCCTTTGGTTTTAAAAATTGAATTACAACAAATATCATAATATTGAATTTAATATATTAGCTATATACCCATGGGTAATGCCACGAGAAATCAAACCATAAGTATTCTACTTGTTATGTGGATCTATATAAAACCATTTAACTGATTGTACTCAATATTTTTAGTACGTAGATCTAAAACAATTATAACTGATTGTACTCGGTATTCATATAACGTAAACCTAAAAGCATTACATTGATTTGGCTTGTTATTTAATATTTTAATACAAAAAGCAAAGCCAATTCATTTGTAACCTACTCGGTGATTTATATTAGTTAAAAACTTATAATTGAATGTTCGAGACCACTCTGTTCGAGACTATCAAGGTAAAAGTTACGGGTCCTCTTCGTAAAATAAATGTTAACACTTCAGTGAATAAGGTGTTTTAGAATCCCGTTAGTGTAAAAATGGGAAGGGGGGGGTCCATATGGACCGTGGATTTTGATCGCTTCAAAAACAATGTTCTCTACATTATTTATCTTCAAAACTGTACCCAATATGAAAGTTTCTGCTGTATATAACCCATTTTTTTAAGTGGACTTGGGTCAGTTTTTGCATTATGGTATTCAATTAAATAAACGGTTATATTGGGTTATGTTGCGTTTTTGCGCAACGCGCGAAAAGAAAAAAAAAAAAAAATTCAGGGTCCAAATGGATCCCTCCCATGTGCACTTAAATGTTACACCTTGCTATTAAAGCGATTTATTGAATGCTGTGTTGTATATAAATGCTTACAACATTTTCGTCTATGATAACAAAAATTTGGTCGTTTTTATTTTGACTTTTGATGCATTGATGGACAATCTGTTTTGAACCAATTAGACACTTGTCATTTGAAGATCTTATTAAAAATATTTTTTTTAGAGAATAAAATACTTCAGTAGTACATTAGTGTAATCAGTTAAGAGAACAAAATCGCGTTTCTGAATGGGATACAAATGGATCACCTAAGAACATCTGTCTTATTTTCGCATTTATTGTGTTCATATTTCAGTTTTAATGAAAGATAGCATATATATATAAACAATAACTAAACATTGACTCAATGGAACTTCATTCAAGGGGAACTTTCAAATTCGTGAAATTTGACCAGGCAGTTTTAAACATGAATATTTGACAAAGCTTAGATCTATATTACAAATTGAAATAAAACAAAAGTAGGGGAACAACTATACATATGTTGTGACTATCTGGTAATGCCAAAGAAGCTTACACGCATAGATTGCAATGTTTTTTTCTGGGACAGGCTAAGTTGGGCTATTGCCATACATGTTGACTATTGAGACTAGGAACTGACTTGCTTGTCATTAAAAGGGGCATTGGACAAGTTCAGCATCATCCCCAAATTTTTCCCCATGCTTTTTGAGATTTTTGCATCATTTGAAGTATTAGCAGTAATAATGAGAGTATACAAAGTTTCAAAGTCAAATTCATACCCTTTATATCAAAATGTTTAGATATTCTTTTATTTCTAATTATCGTTGTCGACAACGATAAATACTGCCCTCTATAGTTGAATTTTTAAAATTGGCCTTTTTGGGAGATCTAATGCAAACTTCAAACTTCTTTTGATTTATCTGCAATCTATGATGTGAACGGAATGTTTTACAACATGGCTTTGGCTCTTTCTTTATATATAGCTTCAATAAATACGTTTAGAGAAAAGCCTCATACCCAAGATCAAAAAACAAAATAAAATTGAAATGTTTGACTTTCTGAAGCTTTTTATCAAAATGTTCCCGATATTTATTGATTAAGTGTTATTGTCTAGCATGTGAAGTGTAAATCATCCTCAAATAAAATTTCGAAATTTTGTCCAATGCCCCTTTAAGGATTCCATTATTCCTTACATATTAAACAAATTTCACGTACTTCGAGTATTTTAGAAATACATGGTAATAATGATACAGATCGGTAATTAGAAAATACAGTATAGACATTTACACAATTTGGGAATGCAGAAAGCGTTTACCAATGCTGAATTTTCATTTAGGAAGATGAACAAAGATCCATCTCAGTGAAGGAGTAATAAGTTTATTCAAATACCTCCGAGGCATTCAAACGCTCAATTGAGCACCTCTGTGAAGGAAATCTACCCAATTACATTTCCCCGTGTTGTCTTTTAACTAGCCCCTGGCATATATAATATAAGCTGTGTCAAGGGCAAGTACATACAATTGAATTGAATATCTTGAATATTCTGTTCAGCTGCACAGGAAATGTCATTACAGTGTCAATTACTGTGCTCTAGAAATGATCTTTTCTAGAAACACGCCGTGGTTCTTGCAGGCACACTAGCAGATTATTAATATACAAAAGATGCTTGCACTGTATGTACTGTTAAATAATCCCGTTTCAACGATGTTTTATCCCCGGTTTTATCGGAATCCCAACTGCTAGTATTTCCGGCATAAACCGTTAAAAAATGTTCTGTTTTGATAAAATAGAACACTGCAAGAAAGTTGGGCAAATATTTATACATCCCTACCAACTGTTGGACAAACTTAAAAAGCACCGTAGAACAGACACTTTTGCTACAATTTGGATCACTTTTACCCCACAGATGGCAGATGGGCTCAAATAGTTTTGCCCAATAGCGCAGGGATGTGCCCAACAGTGTTATTTGTGTTTTGCCCGACGCTGGTGGGGTGTATACTTCATCAACGTTCGGCGAAATCACAGCAAAATTGCCTAACTTTCTTGCAGTGAAAAACAATTCGAATTTGAACGGTATAATACGGTAAATCAAACACTTTTTAAAGCGGTATGTACAGCAAAGGAAACTTGGATTCCGGTATTACACCGTTAAAAAAACTGGATTTTGTTTTCTATAACAGTGTCAGCATATTTGATACCTTAGGCATTTTTAAGGATGTATGGCGTTTAAATTCTGACCTTAAATCGACATCGACCAAAAGCAAAGTAAATTGTGAACCACATACCTGTTAAAAACTACGTTTAAGCAATTGAATTACTTAGAACCCAGCTGCAAAAAATTTACCGCTAAGTAACAACATGCTTAAAAATAAAATGCCGTTATAATATTTCTGAAGTTTTGATGTGTTTTTTTTGGCATGAATGAAATACAGTTAAAGGGTTTTTTTTTGTTTTCTTTTTTTTTTTGCCATTAACCGTATTCTAACGGCAATGAACTAGAAGCCTGGATTCCCGTATTCTGCAGTTAAATATGTTACTTTTTATCAACAAATTATCATCTGAATATCTCCGCCTGTATACACCAATCTATAATCGATAAAAGAGTCGACTTACTAATTAATTCATTTTTGATATATGTATGTGACCCACCTACGACTGTGCTTTAGAAGTTCCAAACTGAGGAGGAGAAAGCGTTGAGAATAATGTTCACCTCTCCGAACCTCCATTAATCAGGCATAAACGCCCCCAGATACAACTTGGTACTAAATTGTCTATGTTTATGGGGATAATTAACCGATAGTCAGGGGAATTAAGCAATGCAAATTACCCATTACTGTTCTTGATTCGGTGTCTTTTTTCGCAGACGATATACCATTTAACTTAGTTTTAACAGTTCAACACCCATTTCTAAAAATCTTTATATGAGCCATTTAAAAATGCGGTTGCAACTATTAAGAGCAAAAATATACGTTTCATCATGCGCGCGTATCATCTTGTAATGCTGCTAGAATTACACCAAATGAAACGTTACTGGGTAAAAGCAGCAATTGCACTGCATATAACTGTCTTCTGGCGGCAACATAATTTGCAGTGCATCAATTGCACTGCACATTATATTAATAATAAGTTTTTTTTTTTTTTTTTAAACAATGTACTCGTCTTTTCTGCAGTCGATTGATGATTATAGTAATTTCGATAACTTCATATTTTCTGTTTCATGAGTCTTGTGAACAATGTGTTTTTTAATCATTTAAAGTGGTTAAAACTGTTATCATCATTCTTCTTTGTTAATTATGATGACCCTGATAAGTGTCAATTGTGTGTATTGAAAATGGTCACTTTGCATTTAACAATGTTTGCGTTAAGGCTACAAAACATATCGTCTTATGAAGGTCCGGCTTTTATCAAATGGCTGTTTTGCTTAATATTTCAATTTACATTTAAATATTAAAAACAGCCATCTGTTCGTCAATTAAACTCTGTTTTCGCGAAAAGAGAAAACTGAAGAAAAGATGCTCCTCTTCTTGTCGTCTGTTACATATATTAATATCGCTGTCAATATTGTAATAGGTGGATTGAAATATTTAAAGTTACATTTTCGTAGTTTTATGTTCCTCAAGTGACCTGTTTTGTCGTTAAAAAGACAGACTTGAAGCAGTGGACTAGAAGTGAATATGGCAACCCAACCAAAACGTTGTCCAAATGCATTCCTAATAAGCATATAGTATCTGACTTAATAGTCACCCCAACACCCTTTTGAAGTAAACAGGAATTACCGTAGGTAATAAAAGCATTACTTTCTCACAAGGGTATCTGGTGAATCTTGTTTTATTCCATGTTTTGAACAATTGGAATGCCGGCCTGTCAGCCAGGAGGAATTAGCTTAATTGAAACGTGTCACTTCTGTCAAGACTTCATTCTGTGTGAATGTTTTATGGTGATTTTAACGAAAAATGTCATTTTGTCCACTTCGATGGTTGCATTGGTAAGAGTGTCGCGCTGTCAAAGAGTCGAAATAGATCATTACGATTCAGATTGAAAACAACGATAACCAAGAAAACTCCATATTTTTTCCAGTTTCATTATTATATAATTTAATTAGAGACATATACTTCATTGTAATGTAAGTTTCACGACAAAGAATAAAATAGCTCAATTTATTCCATTTGTAATCTCGTGTCGAAATATTACCAAGGGAAATCAGACCAAACGTGTTTCAGTCCCACTTATTAAGTACGTCTAAAAGCATTCAACTCATTGTACGCAATATTCAATTTTTCAACATAAAAGGCAGCACCAATTTAGGAGAGCACTGTATGTAATTTAATAGAATCTCTGAATTGTGATTTATACTCACTTAACATGCAACCAAATTATACGGGAATATAAAGCAAGTACATTGAATCCAAAACCAAGGTTCACCTGTGTCAGCAAACCAATAATGTTTACGTTGTAGTCAAGAATCACATCTTTATGATAAATCCACAAGATTCAATAATTCAATATTGGTTCATTTACTTTTTTTTTTGAAATGCTTTCTTTTTAACTTCTTAATCATTTAAAATGATAGAAATCTTTTTTTTTTTTGTATTATTTTATTTTCTCTATTTTCTCATTTTCTGTTTTGAAGACTGAGATAAGGAAATAAGGATCAATTGTTTGTATTGAACATCGCTAGTTGTGCATTAGAAGAAAATCCCTGTCTACATATACTTAGTCAAAGTGTGTATCTTTCTGGATAGTCACTGAACACCTGTATGTAGTAGACATGTATGTTGGAAATAGTAATATATACTTTACTTCTCACCTTCCTATCTCTCGTTAGTATCTTATTCAATACCACCTTTCAGGCAATCAAAGTGACATTCAAGCACCGGGATGTAGTAAAATTGTAATGTGTCAGTTCCATCAAGACTTACACCTGTTTAAATGTTTTTATCATAACATACATCGCCATGTGGCATCTTGTCTTTGGTCCAGAATGAGACATTGATGGCAGCTTAAATGAGAATGAGAATAGTATGCCGTCAAAAACGTACTTGGTATTGATCTTTAAATACATCGTATAGAATGTAAACAATATTAGTAAAAGGGACACTGTGATAAATACCATTATAAAGAGAGAAAGGTTTTCATTTTTCTTTGCTTATCTTAATGCACATACAGTCCGTAAAATAATTGTTCTAAAATGTCTAAGATTTATTGGAGTGACATTACAGTTGGTATAATAAGCATTATGATTGCATGAAATAAATGGGAAAAACTTGTTTTGTTATACTAGGCAATTGGTAATTATTCAGTTTCTGAAACGTAATCGTCCATAATTTATAATCCATTCGTAATAATTCAGTTCCTGCAACATAATCATCCATATAATCATATTTATTATTCGCACAAAAACGAAAAACAAAACAGCTTTCCTCAACTTTCATTTTCCGTTAAAAATATCATTATCATCTTATTTAAAGTAAATAATAATAAAAAAGAGTTTTAATTTCATATGTAGAGGACGCACTAGATCATAAGTCATGAATTGGTCAGAAAAGTGTAACATACCACTAAATGAGAAAAACATCACCAATCTGAATATTTCTCAACACAGTATTAAATATGGACAATTTAACACTATAAAAGTATACATTTTTTAAAAGCTCATGCTACAGGGATACCAAATATACAATGATATACTGACATTATACAGGGTGTGAAAATTATACAGGGTGTAAATTTAAAAAAAGTCTGTTAATTTTACTCTCTTAATAGACCTCTTTTATTCCACACAGCCATCAACACAAAACAAAACAGGCATGGATTTATATTAATAAAACATAGGGCTCTCAATAAGAAAATAGAACTTTTCACTAAATATCCCTACGGTGAAATATACAGGGTGGTTAAAATTATATACATTTCAAAAGGATTTGGTGTGTTCTTTATATGTCTTAGCAATAGTTGACAATGCTTGAGACAAGTAACATTCAAATTTCTGCTTACTATGGCCATTTTGCTGCATTTTTGGCATACAGGGTGATCAAACATGCGTTATCTCAATAATTAACCTGATCCAATAGACTTTGGTTTATTTGTAACTGTTAATCCGTACAATTAAGGTATTATGCATTTACAACATGTCATTACTGTTATTCATTAAAGTTTTCACAACGTACGAAACTTGTCATGAACATTTTGACCTTTGAACATTGTTGAAACTAGTTGTGGAAATACCCTGGAAATGACAAAGTTTATCCTCGTCAAACTTTATTCAATACATCACCTACCATTCATATTTTGGCATGACGAGATATGTTTGTTCCTCATTAACAAATGTGCAAAAAATTATTCTTGTTGGATTTCAACTTTTGGCATGACGACTTTCGAAAGATTGGTAATTTTTCACAATTTTGTGTACAAGTCAATGGGCTTTTCCTCCACCGTCTTTTCCTCCTCCACCTCCCCCGTTGACTTGGCTCACATTTTGAGCCATAGATCTCATAATATTTGTTCAATTGTCTTGGACATTTTTGCATTTGAAAGACAATTAAATTGCCCAGATAACCATACCAAATTTGTTGCAGTAGGTATTAAACCTCTTAAATAAAATTACATTAAACTACGAAGAATGATTTTTTATGTTACATCTCCCCCATATGTGCGTGACCAATTCATGACCTATGATCAATAATTGTATTCAAATATCTTTACCTTTGTATTCATAAGCCCATTTTCTCTAAAAGATATCTGCTCTACATGTACACTCCCGGTCAAAAGTCTTTGCGCACCTGTTACATAAGGCATAATAGCCTTGTTTATATCAAATTATTCAATATTTTCGTGAAAATCCTGTTCGTGTACATGCTATATTTAGCTAACATTGATAAATCAAACCCTCTTGCGATTTTTGACCTTCCGTAACCACTGAAATTTATAATTTTCTAAACCGTCTCAAAACCCCACGTAAATTTCAGGTAGAGCTGAACCTACTTAATTATTCATAAGCAATTTTTCCCCATGTAAAGCTATAGGAGAATTTTGCGTCTTTAGACGTGGAATTTGACACAAATGCTCTGTAAGTTATTTAGAATTTTGTTTATGCGCAAACGAAAGGAATAGGTTGTGTAAATATTGAAACGTTCATAAAGCATGAACAAGATTATATTTAAAGCTATATTTAGCTGTTTTTTCTGTTTGTTTCGGAAGGAAAATTTTGATATAAAGAAGATGCATAGATAAATTACCGGGAACCATTGAATTAAAGACGCTCTATGAACATTTTGAAAGTGTGATGGACATGCAGGTAATGATTCGTTGTGTTATATGTGACCGTCCAGCTCAAAACAGCAGTAAATGCCAGCTGTTATCATTTTCTCTTTTTTACTTATCTCTTTACGCAAAGTGGCCCTGATAATATTTATTTAACATTCTTTGCTGGCATCATTTTTGATAAGAAAACTGTTCGGAGTACACGTAAAGTGTGTGTATGTTAAGTAAATTTAATTAAGGGTTTGATTTGAAAGCAGACACCGTGTTCTAACCAATTTATGACTAGTTAAAATGTTGCATCGAACGGGAAAAAATGACATTTATTCGGTTAATTTTCCCAAAGAGAACTTTGAAAATAGCAAAAAGACTGATGTAAAGTAAATGAAAGTAAAATTCAACATTTGTAAAGTGATACGGTATTTTCTTTTCAGCTTCTTATCCGTGAATTATTTAGTTGAAAGTTCTACAAACATAATTCAGTCATTTTTTTAAAGAATGTAGTGCGTTACTCAGTTCGTCTACCCAGGCTATTTTTGTAACACGTATATATAATTAACCCTTATT